>JABCJW010000013.1:0-25444 GCA_013184375.1 Fusarium newnesense
CTAGAGATATAAACCCGAGAAGAGCTCTCATCTCAATAATGAACAACTAAGCTTCATAAATAATAATTTTCACCCAGCACTACTGCGCAATATAAACAACAGGTATCCGCGTGGTGAACTCTGCCCATGGTCAGGTGCTATCTGAGGACGGGTCTTGTAACGGTCTGATGCACAATGCACAATAGCACTACAATCCCTACTCAAGAATTATCAGCACAAACGCCATGAGATTCTTTTACTGAGGGTGAAGCTGCTGAAACCATGCAGAATGACACAGACAACTGCCTCTCCCAAGAGCAATCTGCCCAGAAGCATGATATGCCTCTGGCCAATCTTTTAGACCGTTTAAGAGGTCTGCAAAGCCACATATGGCCTTTGAAAGGGTATATAGAGCAAACACTACACAGATCGACCATTTCACAGGTCGATCATGGCTAAACATCAAGGCAACTCAGCGCAACATCCCGTAAAGGGCAGCAGCTCCAATGTGCCCAAAGGCTCTTTGTCCCGAAGCGCAAAAGTTGGAATTTCCATTGCGGCAGTAATTATTAGTCTGCTGCTGATTACATTTTGTTACTATACGATACAAGGTACGTTGTCCGTTCACTAAATAAAATTCAGTCATTCCGATATATATGAAACTTACTGAGATCCTCTGTAGAACGGCGTCGTGCAAGGAATGAACAAGATATCTTCAGTTGGAATAAAGTCGCTCGCAAGACACTGAATGCTGCCGTTTGCTTATGGATCTTCCTTCCAATTAATCGCTTTTTAAAACAGCGACGTGTGGTAAAGAACGGGGCATGAAGTCAGGTTGGCGCTAGAAACGGTGCATCGTTCTAAAATCTTGACGGAATGGGGAAGAGTATGAAGAGAGTCTCATTCGTCAGTAATATAGCCAGTCTGCCTGTGGTGAGGAATTGCTAGTAGCATAATCACGACTGCCTACCTACTGGGCGCGGTCATAGTGGTAATTTGACCAGATTCGGTCCACACACGTTACTGGGGTATCCACGCGTCGAAAAGGTATTCTCGCATGATACGTTCCGTACGCTGGCCCGGATTCGTCCTTTCGATGTACATGGGATGAAAACTGGATACTTTGATGCATTGGTGTTTATTTGGTAGTTGCACAAGCTCGGTCTCGCCGGCTCTTTCAACCGATGTGCATAAATATGGTGGCAACCCATCTTCCACAGAGCTGTGATCACAATTACAGACGACAATGATTTTGCGGCTTCGGAAAGGCCTCGTATCAAGAACGATAGTGTTACGGAAATCTCTTTTCCCGCTGAACGCCAACTGAAGTGAATTGCCGAGGTAGCGCATAGTCGAGGGGTGATCTTTATCAGCCATGATGTCCTCGTGGGATAGCCAGTCTTCTCGATCGCTAGGCTCGATGAGGACGATAGCAAGATCATTATACCCTCGGCCTGCATACTCTGTGTTCTGCACAGCCATGTTTGAAACAGCTAGACGTTTGGCTAATTGTTGTAGCGGAGCTAGATGGAGAGTCGTGCTTGTTCCGATGCTTACGACGCTGCATCTTTGTAAGGTTGGGTATATATCCTTTGGGTGGTCGAAATTAAAGATAACTGGGTCCATTTGGCTTTGGGTAGAGTGCTTGCGGGCTGCGTCAATAAGTTGTTCGTGTTTTGGGCGGGAGAGCAGCTATTCAGCCTGACCACAAGACATTCAGTCAACAACCATGGTGCACCGCGGTGGATACCCTAGTCAGGGTTGCTATTCTTCTAACCAATTAGGATGCTCCTCTAATCGTGCACCATATGTCCAGAGTATCGGTTTCTGTGTACAATATACTGCTGCCTGGAGAACATCACGCACGAACTACGCAGGTGCTACCATGCAGGCGTCGTTAGGTGGACTTCGCTCCCTGGTCCTCCGGAAAATCGCCATGTTGCTTCATCGAAGCCAGTTATTTTGGCGCCAGACAACGAAACCAAAGCACTCGGACGCTATTCGCTATCCCGTCGGCAAAGATGATATAAGGCTAGCGATCCCAATGATGAGCCCTGTTGACTGAAGATAGCTACTTGCAAGAAAGTGTAGACATCTATGTACTAGCATCAAATTATAATGAAACCTCAGCCTTCCGGGGCTGCCGGAAGTGGGGGCTCAAATGTATGAGGGGTTTTTGTCATCCGAAGGTGGGGTAGATTATCCTGCCACAAAAATCAGGCCGTTGTCATCCAATTCTACAACCTCTTATCAACCTCAGTTCGTATCAAATTATGATAACTTTACCCATCTCCCGAGATCCAAAGTCGCAAATATTATTTCCGAAGTACTTAGACCCAGGGATCGGCATTCACTCCGTCAAATGGGTGAGATTTTCATGGGCCAGTGATTGCTCCATTTTCAACTTATATCAAACCTTTCGTCATGACCCCTCTCTTACATGAAGCCTTCGCTTATTCGACCCAAAACTATCCAATTGTTGATTGTCAACTCGGACAAGATGACTACAGAGAAACCTAAAAGTACGGTAGCGGTCCCGACTGTCTTGTACCACGAGTCCAAATCCAACCGCCCTAGACGTCGCTCCGCCAATCTCAAGGTTCCAAAAGTTCGGCTGAGGGGCGAGACATTCCATGTCGGTTACGCGGGGCTTTCAGACCGGGTCTACATATATTTCGACAAACGCGGCAGAGCCAACTTGATGAATCCCCAATGGAAACAAGTTCCGTTTGATGTGGTAAGACTGTCGAAACGATACCATGGTGCTAAGAACCTGCAAGCGCTTGTGGTTGGAGTGAAGGCTCGTGAGGCGGACAAAGCAGCCCTTTCAGGCGAGATTTAGACGAGTCGGGTAAACCCTACTCAATTTTCGGACTTTGAATTGTTTCGTGCGCGTTGTTACGAGCCAGAGAGAACCGATGTATTGTCCTATCGCAGATAAATTCCCTAGAGAAAGTACTTAGGAACTTTGAAACAGACCTGTGCGCCCCCAATGCTATACCAGTTCGGCAAGCAAACTCCGGAAATCATACTTAAGCTACAAAGCAGCTGTAAAGATGAAAGAGTGGGATTATACCCTTCCGTCCGGTCCATTAGTAGGTCAAGTGACTGGAAAAGGAATATAACATATCAAGATAACATAATATAGCATCATGAGATGACAACCACAGGCCGCAAAGCACAGAGTCATATCTGAAAGGCAATAAGAGCAGAATATGCTACACAATCACTGGTATGCCAAGCTCGCTCTATTCAGACCAGACTAATAGTAACGCAGGTACGTTAGCAACGGAGACTGCTAGACAGAATGGACGAGTTGATATGCTTTTGCAGCTTTACCCGGGGGTAGGAAGGATCATTGACGAACACTTAAGCAAGTTTGTTGAGGGGAAACTAGCTAGATTTGATAGGGGTTACAGGTAAGATTGTAGGCTTTTAGGGCCTCCTTATCTTAGTATTAGGGCATACCTCTTACAACGTTCATCCCATACCTACCCCTAGTAGTCAATAACAATAGGGAACTCTAGTAGAGTTCTTTTATACGCCCCATTTTACAGGGGTAAAGTTCCTTTAACCGACAAGCGTAGAGTTCTTTTTCATCACCGCCAATCATAATTTCGCAGACGTGTTATCTAAGAAAGGCTGCAACGCCAAGTGAGTGCACCCAAGCAAACACATCCTACTTGAACAAACTTGCGAGGTTATATAACAGAATCCAAATCACATCAATAATATGCAGCCTTCTGTTTATCTCAAGACATATCGGTTTCCTGCTCTTCTATTCCTAGTTGTTGTGTACCCTAATTGTCGCGTACCCCTGTCAACGTCTCGACCGCTTGTCTACGGTTTGTTTCCATATAATCCATACCTCAGCGACTGATTTGTCCCATTTCGATCGACGATCGGCGTGCACAACACTCACGCGTGTGGATGCATACTTTAGCCTTTATGCGTTACCCACCCTCTTTACTGTAATTTCAATCCGAGGTTTCTTTCCAATGATCTTTACGAGTTCGTGTTATTGAACGGCTAGTCGAGTATAGCCGACTTCTACTATGGAACTTGAAGATCTCTTTTACTACGATCCTTCTTGGTTGCAGAGGTAGTAGATAGATGCAGTTTAAAATTACTCAGATTCAGTCTCTTACCTCCTACTACTCCTAGTTACTACTATATCAATTACCGTTGGTGATGACATCCAATAACAGAAGAAGCTCTGCACCCTCGAGATCCCGGGTTTCCTTCGTCAGCTAGGCCCCATCAAAAACTAAAAGGCTTTGAATACTGATACCACCAAAGCCACGATGATACAGTAGTTCCCGGCCGTGGTGAACTGGAAATTCAGCTACAACCATGATGCTGATATTCTCATTACTAATGCCTGCTTCAGCTAACAGTTGAAGCACTGCACAAAGCGTCTTTCCCGTGGCAAGTACGTCGTCTATTACCACCACCGATGCGCCCCTAGGAATCAGATCTTGACTCAGCTCAATTCTCTTCCCTCCTAAATCATTAGATTCTGAGCACGAGATATGTGACGAAGGCTTTTTGACAGAAACGGTGGGTGGGGGAAGCTTGCCGGCTTCGCGGATTAGCGCCAAGGGAACGTCGACTTGCTGGGCCAACGCCGATGCATACACGAAGCCTCCCGCTTCGCAACAGGCCACCGCACCGACTTTACCCCAGTCACCTTTGAACTGAGTTCGTAGCAGAGAAGTGCACAAAGCCAACCCGCCCTGCTGTTGGGCGATGTTGAGCACATGTCGGAACTCGATGCCTGGGCGTGGGAAGTCAGGCACAGGGACCACCATACTAGCCAGTCGCTCCAGGTCCTTGTGGAGGAGGGGAAGCAGGTACTTATCCGCAAACCTTCTGGCCACCTCGTCCCCCGTTGCTTCATTGTCAAAGACGAGACTGTGGCGGTAGTCCAATGTTGTCGAATTCGACTTACAATTACTACCATTGCTGTCACGATTGTCATTCTTACAATCATGGTCATGTCGATCATTATCATTGACTTGGCACTCCCGGCGAGCTTGTCGCGTCTTTTCACTAGCTGTGACACGAATGTCCAGCAATCTGCTGTTCGGAACTAAATGCGACAAGGTTGCAGTCGGCGCCTCATCTCTCATCCCCGTGATTACCAGTACATCCATATCTGCGGCGTCGAATACCACATTCAGGAAGTGCTTCTCGGGCAGCCGAGGTTGTTGGCGCATCTGCTGCTTGAAGAATGCCGTCAATGCTGGTCTGTGTTGTTCCTTGTAAGCGCGATCCCCTAACAGAGCATCCAAGTCTGCGCCGGTAGCTGCTGCGTATTCTCGCTTGGTGGCATCGCTGATGCTGGCCTTGCGTGCCTTGCAGTGTTTATGGGCACATCTGGTAAACATGGAGACCCAAATATCAGCGCAGTGGTCTTTACCAACGCCGCTTTCTCCCGTAACAAGAATAATTAGCTTCTGTTTCATTGGCGGTTTTGGGAGCGGACAGGCGTAAGCCAGCACGTTGCGCGGGTCTAAGCTCTGCTTGAGCCAGGCCAGGCGCGGTCCGTTTGGTCCGAAAGCCTTGGCCGCCAGCGCCGTGTCTCTGGGGTCTGGCCCGAGGTCCGCACCGTAAGCTCCGCTGCTCAAGGGCAATAAGTCCCTGGCGACATTATACACCCATTGCACGGCACCCAGAGCAACTTCAGTTCCGCCTTGGTCATGAGGCCAGACAGCAGTTATCACGCATGCAAAATCCCAGTCTCGACAGCCAAAAGCGGTAGCATCATCGGCCACATCGCTGAGCGCCCCACCTCCTTGAAGCAGATGAATATAACAGAGCGGAGACGGACGAGTCTCTATGGCCGCTACTAAGACGTCGGCGATGTCCACGGCCCCGATTTGTTTTAAAAATAAACACCGCTTGAATGAGGATGTCTTGCCACCACCATGTCCACCGTGCATACCGGATATGTACATCTCAGTTTCGAATAGGCCGACGCCATCAACGATCTCGAGATTATCTTCCGGCCCTAATGTTGTGTCTATGAGCGTATGCGATTGGGAAGGAACTTTAGTCGTAGCAGATTCGATCAACGTCACGCCAAGATGTATCTGCGCGTTATTCGAATACAAATACGCATCCGCGGAACAGTGTCGAGTGAGAGTTCTGGTACATTGATCAAATTCGTGAAGCTTGAGCCGCGCTTCATGATCGTCTTTCAGCGGGATACTCCAGTTTCGGACGGAATACGTCCGGGCCGCATGAGTTTCAAAGACAACGCTGACAACGATACCAAAGTTAGTCCCCGCGCCTTTCAAAGCCCATAACGTATCACCATCTACTTCTGACTGCATGGCACCGGCCGGTCGATATTTGCTTGGTACGCGACCGACGTATAGTACCTGGCCGGAGGCAACGCTGACCATTATGGCACCCACGAGGGCGTCGCATGCAAGCCCATGCAACCTGGCCAAGTGTCCAATGCCACCCTGCAGCCATAACCCCGAGCCTACACTTGGGCGAGCTCCCAGAGGTACTGTCAAGCCTACTGCCATAGTCTTGCGGATGATGTCTCCAGTATTGCAGCCAGCCTCCGCGACAACCAGGGAAGTAGAATCGAAATTGGGTTCTCCTCCCTCCCTCTCAGCTATGACCGTGTGTACTTGATCAAAAGCACTCATGTCAATGGCGACGACGTTAGGCCAAAGACACTGGCCGCTATGGCTTCCGCCTATGACAGTAAGACCAACATTTTGTTCAAGGGCCCATTTCACGCACTGCTGGATGTGCTGAATCTGTGTCGGCCTAACAATCGATGCGGGACGGTGGAGGCGGGCCTCCTGGTTTTTAATTCTCCTGTCTTTATTCACCAATGGCATCTGCGCCATCAAGTCCGGCAATGCAATTGCATGTTTAGTAAAAGTTGCCATGATATTGGGCGAACTGAACAAGAGATGGCCGGGGTGTGCTTTTTCACGACGACCCAGTGCGTGGCACAGCTCACGCCATTCGCCCCGGATAGCTTCGTCCATTTTCGCATCTCGGCAGGCAAAGCCCGCGATGAAAGAAGTAAATCGGTCCAATGTCTCATCGTCAGTTGCTACCCGAACGATCCCAGTAGGGAAAGACGCCGTGTGATGACACATCAAGCCGTCAAGGTTCAAGTCGCCATCACGATGGAATACCACCACTATTCGCGGTTCTGGGTGTTCGTCAAGTGATTTCAGTGCTTGTTCGATAAATCTGCGTTTAGGTTTGATGCCGTACATGCTATGGCAGAATAAGACGATATCAAACTTCCCACCATCACTTGTCCCAATGCTGCTACCGCTCCTTGTGTTTTTGTTGTCGTTGTCTGGTGCGAATGGCATCTGATGAATATCGGGGCGGCGTTCTAGACATGGCAGAGGAGGCTCTGTTCCTGAGGTGGGGTGAAACCAATCATCTAGTCTTATGGCAAACAAGTCGTTAGGCTCGAATGCAACATATCTCCTGACTTTGCGCCTGATATGATAGGGCAAGTATCCAACAACGCTCTTTGGGCCGGGTCCAATTTCTAGCACCGAGATATGAACCCGCGAGTTTAATAAACGGTCTAGAAGCGAAGAGAGTTGAGGGACAATGAAGTTCTGGTATGTCATCCATCCCGAGCCCTGCATCAAGACGTCGAAACCGGCGCTGTACTGTGCGTGGGACAACGGCTGCGTTGCGCACGATGCTGTTGCCCTCGCTGTCTGCCTAAGGGTTTGCTTCAGGGTGTCGAGAGTGGCCATACCAGCTTGATAGGAGCACACTTTTGTGCAGGAAGAGATGATATAGTGTGATTGCGTATGAATGATGATCAGATTAAGCTGAGTTGTGTACCTACAGAGTTGTTACCGCTTCTTATCTGCCCCGATGTTGAGTGTAATAGGAGTGTCGGAGTCTTAGGTTTATCGAAGACAATGTCGTGATTGTCAACTGACCAATCAAATCACTTTGTTCTCATTCTCATGCTTTCTCTTATCAGTGAAATACATGCTCCTGGAAGTTATTAACATGATCAAGTCCTCATTAGATAGTGGGTTGAACTTTGATGTCCGTGTGGCGTTATGTTATCTTGGCAACGTAAATACGTGGCCACGTCAGCTAGCTCATAGTGCGAAGGGGCTTCGGCTCAACCTATCAACGAAGACCACGTTTACCGCGAGATGTGTCAAAGGCCTTATGGGTTCCCCTACCGCAGATGAACCTATTCTGGCCGGCCTCCCGCATGACCTATCATGAACTGCGGAACTCTGGCTGTGCTGACAATATCATTTAGTGATTCTGTTAGGCTGTTCATAAGAGATCGTATTGATGAATATGGGGGCAAGATCCTCGTTGGAAGAAAAAGGTGCAATACATGTATGCATGTTTTATGCACCATATCGATAGGTTGTACGTAATACGAATTGAAATCCATTTCTACATGGAGGGGAACAAAGCACGTAATGCAGAGGGGCCCTTAGCCGCCACCGAACCCAGGGGGTTATAGTAAATAGAGTCAAATTTTCGCGAATCTAGTGAATATGTTATAGTGAAAGCTGTCAGGATTCAAGCCTACATCCATCCAGTGGCGCAAAGAACATTAACGCTGGAGTATTCAACATCCCGCATTTCATAATCGCGTCCATCCAGATGAAAGCATTACATTCATGTACCAAGCTATGTATATGACCCATAAGCATGGAGAAACTTAATCCAAGCTGGACAGTACTCGTGGGGGTTTTGCGGTGTCACGCACAACACATTAATGGTCGGCCTCCAGCAGAAATACAACAAAATGACCATTTCAGAGAGGGGGTTATCGAGCCAAACCTTGGCGATTCTATCGGCCTGGATGACCGTGATTTGTCTGGAATGCATAAGCAATGACACATGTATCGGCCGGCTTCAAAGTTGATAGGTCAAAAGGAGAGATATTGTATGGTTATTAATGCACTCTGTTCGATGGAAAGTAGGTGATAAGATAACCCATACTGGTATATCTACCGCCCAATTCATTTATCCGCCCTTTTATTTGGTTGAGAAGCAACCCTTTCGCAGGACCAGATTCCTTTAGTCTTCGTTCCCAAGCCTTTTTTAGGTCGCTCGGACTTTCAGGTCAAATTGCGACAGAATTTCTTTCACGAAATATCTTACTTTATGCCTCTCTTCCCCCCGGTATATAGCAGTCCACATGGCTAGTTCCAAAAACGGTAGCATCCTCTCTAAGAAGCGGGCCCCCAACGATGCTACTGTCTCTTCCCCGATCAGCGATAATTTAACGCAAGATGGGCACAAAAGACGGAAAAAACACGAGCTCAGCAGCGTCGGGGTTACTGTTGATAGTACAATTTTGAGTGCCCTGGATCAGTATAAGAAGCCGCCCGACCCAGTGACCGGTTCTAGTGATCTTTGTAAGTTACTATAGTCTTACTCTTTGTTGAGTTGTCTTGCGTCTAGGTAAAAATTTCTTTGTATTGCGACTAACATTTGCACTTCGCAGCGATCAAAACTCGAACTCACCAAGGAGAGAATCAAGAACAGGCCGCCGTCCGTCTAGAAAAGATGCAAGGTGCTGTGCGAACTTTGTTAGAGTGCATCGGCGAGGATCCCGGTCGTGATGGCCTGCTGGATACACCTTCACGTTATGCCAAGGCATTGCTGTTCTTGACTAAGGGCTACCATATCAATGTGGAAGATATTGTGAATAACGCGCTATTCCATGAGGGCCATAACGAGATGGTCATTGTGAAAGATATCGACATATTTAGCCTTTGTGAGCACCATCTTGTGCCCTTTACAGGAAAGGAAAGCTCTTCCTTCCCTCGATGTGTCCTATACACTCGATTCTGGGATATGCCGGCTAATTCTCTCTTCTAGATGCACATTGGTTACATCCCCTCCAATACCGTTATTGGCCTCTCAAAGCTTCCTCGAGTCGCCGAGGTATTCGCTCGTCGCTTACAGATCCAGGAGCGCCTGACCAAGCAGGTCGCTCATGCCATTATGGACATCCTCAGGCCTCAAGGTGTTGCCGTCGTCATGGAGTCCAGCCATCTGTGCATGGTGATGCGTGGCGTTGAGAAGACCAGCGCCACAACCCTGACAAGCTGCATGCTGGGATGTTTCGAGCGGAAGAATGAAACGCGAAATGAGTTCATGCATTATGTCGGAGCGGACCGTTAAGATAAAGGATAATGGACTACGAATTTATCGACGACGGCATGGGACGTTGGGGTTGATCCGGGAGTCGCGAAACCACCAAGAAAGACGTTTTTATATACTCTACTGTACCAATTACCACTGGTAATGGCGTGAAAGGGGACCCGCGATGGCCGGTCTACAGGCTTTAGTAAGTGGTCCGAAAGTCCTAGATTTAGAGTTTAAAAACCTAGAGGCAATTATCCTGAAATATAAACCCAAGAAGAAACCTCATTTCAATGACAAAAACCAGGTTCTATAAATTATATTTTTACCTAATACTCTTGCGCAACATTAACAAGAGGCAGTAGAAGCAGGCATTTTGGCTTGGTTTGTTTCTTCCAGCGAGATAGAATTTGCGCGACAATGACAGGCATGAAAGTAGGCACTAATGGGAAGGCATAGTCCACTTTATAGGCTTTAACGTTAATTTTTGGAAGCTAACTTAGTTTAAAAGCAGCAAAGGCAGCGGAGAAGGAGATAGAGGGAGCAATGATGGCAGGGAGGAGGGAGATGACCCCGATGAAGAGGCACTTGATGAGGCTGTGTATAACTTCTGTATGAAGTCAATCAAACACAAGACTGGGTGGAGGCAATACCATAACCCTTTGCCCTACGTCTACTTCAGTGCTGTACGTGGGCTATCAACTCCTGAAGTTAGTGCAATAGATTACTTTAACAGTCCAGCTTTTTGCCTCAGTTCACTGTTTAAAGCATGTGGTCCTATTTACATCTACCATGCGAATGCGATGAAGAAAGTTTGTTCGATGTAAATTTCCTTAGCGTTGGTAAGGACGCGACCATCTTGAATAGGCAAAAATTATCATGCAGGACGTATAAGTGGCATAAGAAATTGAGGTGTAAACATGTTATCTCGCCTTCAAATGCGGTCAGATAGATGGCAGTTGGCCGGATTTACATTTCCTTTAGATAAGACTCAAATGGCCGACTGTGTTGGTTAAACCTTACATAACAGTACGACATACCCGTATTATTACAATTGAGACTAATAAATAACCGAGTTGTGGTGTAGTCCTACAAAAATAAGGCCTGCCACAGGCGGGGTTTGAATCGCATACTGCAGTCGCGATAGGTAGGGAGCCGATATCATGTTGGTCATGCTGGATTGCACTTTGCCGTTGCCAAGAATCAATGATCACATGAAGGTTCCACGTCATTCGGCCTGTACTTGCACTGATAGAAAGGTGTGGCGGCATGCCTGTAAACAACACCAAAAGTTCGAGTACTCGTGAAATGTCTACAGCCTGATCTTAGGATCGCCGCAAGCTGTGCTCTCTATGTTGTCTCCTTTCTCTTCTCTTTGAGAACAAAAAAGTCACATTATGATTCGTTGAAATATTATGGTTGGTTGCATGGCCACGTCGGGCATAGATGAAATGGGAAGCGGCTGCATATTTTCAACCCCCCAGATAACAAAACAACAGGCCGTGACTACCGGAAACTCTGCAGTCATCCCTGGATTGTTCTGTTTCTGTCTTGAAGCCGTTAACTCCATCTTTGATTGAGCATCGGCAGGGGCGGGGTAATAAGACATGCGGGACTAAGGGCCACTTGGCACCTGTCAGCTATGACCTGACTGGACGCCAAGAGTCAATAGTGGGGAGCTGAAAGGTCGAAATGAACAGCCTGTCCCGCCCTGCGTTTCAAATCCCTCTAGTTGATATCGGCCCGCTCATGTAATCGCGGATGCGCTGTTGCGATCAAAGCCACACTAAGAATGATCTACATGGTAATCCACAATGCCAAGGTCCATAAGGCTGCAAGGACGGAAAAAGGGCAATTGCTCAGACCAAACGCTCGGGCCTCTTTCGAACATACGACAGTCGGGAACAAGACCTGCAACCTTACAGCTAGCCACCTCAGCTCAGGCAGCAATGGGCGGAGGAAACTTCCGCTACGTTTATTGAGAAAATGGCGCCAAAGCAACTCGTCACTCGTCGGTATTCAGAATGAAGCGAGACAGGATACACCAATACCTGCAATGCAGTCGGAGGCATTTTTCTTTGAGGGCGAATCCATAATACACGTTCCTTCGTCAGGTCTTAATTGTCTTCGCGGAGCGGGCCGATCTGCCTAACAACTTAATGCTAACATGGTTTGCGGGGTAAAGCGCGCCACCTCGCAATGACAGCCAATGATTGCCCATTCGGTTCCCCTCACTGCCATGCCGCAATTGTCCTCTCGCACTAAGTGACTCGCCGAGCCGCTTTGAGTTGCTCGCCTGCACTTGTCAGTCTATTAAAGTGCCACTAAACGCCAGATGGCCCTGTGCTTCCATCGCTGCGTAGTCGGCTGCCCGCCATCAAGCCCTGTTTGGTCAGTCTGTGCTGAGGGGCTTTTATGGCTGCAGCCGGTCAAGCAAGCCGTTTTGGGGATTTTGACCGGGATTGCATTAAAACCGAAGACGGCCATAGACCAAGGTTGTTTTCTCTTTCCTCGGAGAAGGAATAAACCATGTTACAAATCCCTCCAGTGGCCCTGACACCCAGTACATTATGCATTCTCAGCTGCGCTACTGTACGACGTCCTTAATGCGCCATCCTAAACCTGCGGATGGGCAGGTAATCACCGTGCCAGCAGCATTTAACTCGCAGGAATATGCGACATTGGCTATAGATAGAGCCAATGGAAGGAATTTAGCATCGTCCCTCGTCCCAGTGCGCGCGTACATTTCGTCTCGAAGTCTGTCGGTAGCGTTGGGTAGATGGCGGATACAAACGAGTGTCCTGGCTTGGACTCCGCCAATAAAGTCGCCCGGCATCTCGGCCATCATGGCCATCCTATCAACACAGAGTGCGACGTCCACGGTCGACTGTATACCATGAAGCATAGCCAATATCCTATAGCTATCGGCAGATATTCGCCCGTGGATCAATACTTCATATAGAAATAGGTCGAGCTTTTTGAGACCAAGGACGCGGGCTATGGCGAAGGCATCGTAGATTCCGGGCAATTCCTTCAACCAAACAGCGGCAATAACAACTTCGGTAGCACCATGTTTTATCATCCACTGCCGCCGTTGCAGGGCTGCATTCCAATTGGTAAAGAACGAGACAAATGGTCCTCCCGGTTCCTGCCACATGAGGTGGTCACGGCACGCTTGGGCGTCACCAGGTCGTGAAGGATTGCGCGCTATCATGTTTCCATGCTCATCGAATGTGCAGTTTCGGAGGTGATGATTGTTGTGCACCTCAACGCGAAAGCCAATATCACAGGGCCAATGGAACTCCTGCAAGTTAACAGCCATGATGCGCGATTAGAGAAGACGACTGACGTCAAGCGGCCCAGATCATAAGTCTCGAAAAAAAAAAGACGGAGCAGACCAAGCATTCAGAATAAAATCGTAAGACATAATTCTAGCCTTTCTGCCTCAGGCAGCAGCGCATCAGTGAGAAACCCTACTCTTCTATTCCTAATATTAAGTTGAAGATTCTCACCCACGGCACCGATACAGCGGAGTTCATTGTCTACACGGGCCATATGACAAAGGAATTTTTGGAAAAATTCCATGATCCCTTTAAGGCTCCAGCCGATGACGACAATGCTATTGTGACTGGTCTCAAGATTGAGTATACAAGGGTTCCAATCTGGCCTATCCTCGGTCTAAGAGAAAGACTCGGTGAAGCCTTAGGCCAGGGGATCGTGGGATTTTTCAACCCAGATGAGATGGAAACATGAGAGAAAGACCCTGAGAAACTAGGTGGCGAGAAGCGCAAGCGCGATGTTCTCACAGTAGTTATTAAAAACTGCTCCGAAGAAGATACCGAGGAAGAGATACCGATCGTTTTCAAGAAGCGGTGTCTAAACAAAGGCCCACCTGTGGGCGTGGTGATGTGAAAGCGTTCTACATGCAGTGTATGAGATAACTCAAGATGGGGTATATATAAACCGGCATGTAATTTTGAGAGCAACAGGACATATTATATATACATAATGCATTGGCTGGCTGTTTTTGGGATTAGAGGCAGATTTTTCACACGTCTCAGCCACGCGGGATTCGCCATCGGCTTCGCGCGATGGTTGAGCGAGTCCGTAGAGTAGGAGGAGTGTCAGGTTCTGTGTCACCAATATGTTAATGGTTGATCCATATGGGAAGAGTCTTCTTGTTGGAGATGACTGATAAACCGAAGGATTTGACGTGCTCGAAAACCTTCAACTGTGTATTGAACTACAACAGAATCATCCTTGTTAGCTTCAGAGTCTGTTTTTGAACCAGGGACAACCGATCGAGAAGCCAGAGAGTTGATTGATATTGTAGAAGCCATGATTGATATTCAGGGCGGATGTTGGTTTAGGGGGCTTTACATGACATATTGGGAGAAATATGTGTGCGTAAATGTATGTGCGATGTTCTGGTTAATATATTCAGGAAGAGGTCAGGAGCGGATGGTGTTGAAGGAAGAAAATAAAGAAATGGTGAGAAAACCAGGGTTATGTAGTGCTGTTCTTCGAGCGGATTACTTCAACAAAGAACTATCATCTGGTGAATAGGGCCAGTTAATTAATTATATGAATAGGAAAGAGATATGTGGACAACCCTATTTATGGTAAATGCTTCTGTTCTTTGTTTATGTCAGGATCCTTAAATATGTTAATTGCAATCCTTTCCCGAGGGTTCTTTGTTGCAAACCTGACTAGTCCTCTCACAGCTGGCGACTATCACAAATCATAAAACAGGTTCTCAGGGATTAAACGGAAGATTTCGAGATTTATATAGTTTTTCGGATCTCAGACTTAAAGCGTGTATTAGTTGACTGCACCAAATTGCTTATGTTACTTTAGCAGTGGAACAACCCTTGGTGTCAGTGGTACGTGACTGATAGTAATATACCCTGGTATTGTGCGATGAGATATAGCCAGAGGGTATTATTTAGTTTACCCTCTTTATCTTTTCGGGTAGTCTAGTCACTTGACCGCTTAGTTACCAGCAAATCTCTTGGAATTTTGTTATACCGCCGTCCCATCACCCATTGGGGCAGCCCTCCTGTTGTTATCGATGTAAGAATAGTAATTCTTGCAAATTCTATTGTCCTATAACTCCCTGTTCTGCCGTTATTTGAATTAGCTCGAATTATGCATGAGAAGCAATCCTAGTTCATACTGGATTATATAAGGATAGTAGAGTTCTTATGAGAGCATCGCGAAACGAATTCATTTCCCTCCTTCACTTCAAATAAATGCCCGCTCCCGTCGTCGGCTGCTCTTTTTGACACCCCGGAACACGACATTTGAGAACATTTGACGCCATTTCGTGTGCCTGGCAAGTTTGATGGATGTTCAGAATGACGAGGCTGCACAATCGGAACCGTTTGAGGTGGTAGAGAATGGAAAAATAATGGCCCTGAGGACAATTAGTTAACTTAGTTAATGGATAAATCGTTTACATAATCAAAGGCGGGCTGCCCAAACCAAGTTGGGCATCTGGCATCTGGGCCGAGCATGCAATCTCATTGGCTTTAAAATATCCACACTACGATCGCATGGGAACAGCGCGAACCAATCAGTCAAAATGGGAGAAGGTGACGTCATGATGGAGCCCTTTCCCTAAACAAGGCAGATTTGATACCTTACTCCATCTATCCCGACGTTAAGCACCCCAAGTGCTGTATGCCTTGGAATGCTTAGTCGAGAGGAGCTGAGCGAGTCAGCAGATTCCGATCGCTCTATGACGCCCGCCTCCGCAACCTTCTCTTTGCGGCTTAAGGAAATGAAGTGAAAACAGGCAGTATGCACCTTGACACCATCCAGGCTGTAGTCTGGCAACATCTGTACTGAGATTCTCTTGCCCTTGAGTTCTAACGGGGTTCCCAGTGATCGTACGAGCCATGCTGCTGAGGGTGATGACATGTGTGTAGAGTCAGACCGTGAGCTGTGCCATATCAGCAGTGTATCGAGTCCTCGCCAGGCAGCAGATGCACCATATGAAAAAGGAGACGATAGGGCAAGTTCATGGATAGTGTCTGAAGGCAAATTGACTAGGCTACAAAACGATGGGAACATCACACCTCTCCTATTCCTCGCAACCTTATGAAATTCGTCTAAGCTCCATAACACAAAACTCACTAACGATAGTTGCTTCATCCAACATTGCCGCCTTTGCTCCTGCACCGAACATTTTCCCAAGCTCTGATTCATAATAGCTAGCGATCCGACACAAATCCTGCAGAGGCAGTTTCTCCAACACGGCCTTCGCTAACATGTCGTTGCGCTCGTCCGGGCCCAGCGTAAGGATGGGAGAAACGGTAGTGACAATCTTCCGTGCTATCGATAGAGTAGACTTATCTACTTTTCTAGAATGTGATTTTGGTTTCTCAGATTCAAGAGCATCAACAATTATTGACCAAATTGCATGCAATGTTTTCTCAAGGTCTGCGTTGAGAACATACTCGATGTGGTGTTGCATAGCGGCTGCTGAGTATTTGCGAACCCATAGGTTTGCTACCTTGGTCTCTACACCTGCAGCGATCCATTTGTCTTTGGCGATGGACCTTTTCTCAGTTAAAGTGCCGCTATCGAGTCGAGCGGTAAGGCGGAAGATTACAGATTGCCGTCGCGATTCGACTATTATTCTAGCAAGTTCCAATTTCTGGATGCTTCTGCAGGGGACATTCTCAGGCCGCTCTGATAGCCATTGAATGAGAGCTTTGCCGTCTGGGGTTCTGTCATTGTTTGCGGCAAACTCCAGTGGAGACTGGCCTGTGACATCAAGAGCATGAGGGTCGGCGTTCAGCTCCATCATCTCACGCACAAGAGGAATATTGCCGTGTTCCATGGCATAATGCAATGCGCTCCTGCCATTCTTATCAAGCTCGTTGATGTTCATATGCACCTCCTGGACCTAGTACTTGAGCAGTTCAATTCGCTGCTTTGTATCCATATGTAGACTGTTGAAGACCGGGGCTAATCGCAAAGATCCGTCGGGTGCAAGAGCTTCGTTGAACGTTGGTTCGTGTTTGATAAATAGCCGTAAAATATCGATATAACCCCATTCTACTGCATGTTGGAAGGGAGGGCTAAGGAAGTCGCTCGTCATAGATATTTCGCCGCCATGCTTCAGGAAAAACTCAACCGCCTTCGTCTGTCCGTAATGTGAAGCTGTCGATAGTGATGAGTCGCCGCTTGACGTTGATAGGATATCGACACCACGTTCATGTAGAAACTCCAATATGTGGACGTGGCCGAACATCGCGGCCATCTCAGCGGCCGTAAACCCTTCCGATGTGATATCGAGACTGACGCCATCATGAACAAGCAAATCCTTCATTCCCTCGAGGTCGCCTCGGCATGCCATCCCAATAAAGGATTTGTTCATAAGTTCCTGTCCTGATGCACGAGGTTGCTCTCCGAGTTCCGAAGACCAACCAAAGCGAGCTGAAGCGAGAACCATGTTTTTCTTTGTTTCATCGTCCTCCAACTCCAACTTAGCGAAGTACCCCGCAGCTTCCGTATAACGACCTTGTGCAACAAGGGCAATAGACACAGCCTCCTCCCACTTGGGGCTGCCACGATGCGTACTCTTTTGCAAGGTGAGTAGTATTTCAGTGGCTTCCTCATATATCTCGTCATTATGACAAAAGTAGATGTCATACAGGAGACCCTGCGTGAAAGCTGGAGGTTCCTCTTCACTCACACCTTGGAACTCTCTATCGTGTTTGAACTGCTCGATGGCGAGTTCTCGAAAGTCTGGCTTTGGAAGACGATTGAGAGGGCGGTGGTATGGTTCTGACCCGTATACTGCCTTGTACGCTTGGCTAGCGAGCTCCCTGAAGCGTCTGGAAACGGCCTCCAGTCGTAAGAGGTCAAGCGTTTTTAATGAATATAGAATTTCTAGTAGCAGTTCGTTTGAGAGGGAATCGAGCTGGGCTGCCCCTTTCTTTTGAGCCAGCTGTTCCTCTTTGCAAATAGTTCTTGCAGATGGGCATGGCTGGCCTGCGTTATCTGAACTCCTCAGTATTAACTTTCAATAAGAATACATGTGCCCGTTAAATCATACCTGAAGACGCCATTGGATACGGAACTGAAAGTTGGTCCGCCGTGTTGGCTCAAGGAAGGTTGAAGTTCTGAAAGTTGTTCTAAGGATCCCCGCACGATGTCATTGTATCACGTGGAGTAGTACATTGTAGGCGCTTAGCATTGAGATGAGAACTCCAGTAGGCGATTGCAGCTTACGTTTTCAGGGCCACAACCAACATTTCTTGTCTTTTGTAGCTTCACCAGATCCTTAGGTACTTAATAATATAGGAGCACATTCTTTTTTTTATATTAAATCTTTTTTCCTTCTGCAGCTCATAATTAAACTAGAAGGCTTCATGGTAAATCAGTCGCAGAGCACGGTCCAGCGTTACACTTTCCTGTTTTGAAATAGTACAGCGTTACACCTTCCGAATTAAGTTAGTAGCTCTTAGAGGTCTAGACTTCTATTGCTTAGGAGAGTCATTAAATGTTACCAGCAGGGAAACAACAATGAACGTTCGATTTGTAGACGATCCAGAACGGGACTCGGACGTACTGCACCGACGTCGCTTGCAAGCGACAAAAGCGAATCGAAACATCCAGGCCACCTATGATCAGGCCGAGTTGTTGCCCGAAACAGTGGACTCAGAGTCGGAGAGCGAGCAAACAGGACCAGACGCTGGGGGGTTTAGACAAGATGAACCACTTTCTGATGGCATTTATAATGCACCTAGTCTGAGCGACGACGATCCTGGTCCGGAAAACATTGAGCCAGCCTATTACGAAGAGGAGCCAGTCAGCGTCCCCTATGATGAG
Organism: Fusarium newnesense; assembly: GCA_013184375.1. Lineage (NCBI taxonomy): Eukaryota > Fungi > Ascomycota > Sordariomycetes > Hypocreales > Nectriaceae > Fusarium > Fusarium newnesense. The sequence continues at coordinate 18,961 of JABCJW010000013.1, forward strand.
GAGCATACAGAGTCTCAGACTCCGGAATGCTATGCTGACATGCAAGCGGATTCTCCTGACGACAACATGTGGACAGATGTGCAACATGCTACACATCTGTTTATCCAGCAGTTTCTAGTTGGAATCCGTGGTTGCAGCGCTCAGGAGCATCGAGAAGATCTTGCTACGCACATTGAAGCTAGTGGCACGCACAATCATTATGGGCTTGATCAACTATTTCCCCGCGATGTGCCTCATACACTCGATAAAGAGCATTTCTTTACCCACAAAACTTCTAATGAGGGACTGAGTATGAGTGTTCCTCGATGGCAAGAGTTATTTTCTGGCTACACGGCCCAATATTTGGACGGCAAGCCCAAGCAAGCTTGCCTACACACTCATCACACGAACCATACTCCTCCAACCCTCTCCTTTGATATCGATAGCTTGCTAGGCTTCGTGACATCTCCTGCAGTAGCCACTCACGGTATCAGGTTTTATTCTGCGCCTCAATATTGTCAGAAATTTTTTACGGATGTTCACCTGACTTTAGATCGCATGAACGCAGATCCAGGGCGACCCCGACTGATTCCGTCACGACTAAGAGACGTGCCACATTTCATATTCGCGAAGGTCGAAGGAGCTGATTTCATCACCTTGCACCTGTTCTTTCCACATTTACCATGCTCCCACACCTTCAATCGCTTGACTGATGAGCAGTTCTCGCGGTGGTTTGATGATAGCTTCTATCCCGCTATCCGTCGAGTATATGATGTCGACCAGCTCCAGCACTTACCAGCAAGTTATCGTCACGCATTAGCTACTTGCCGTGCTCCGAAGGTAGAGGATCGTTTGCTCGAGACTCCTAGTTATCGGACGCAACTCCGTGCGGCGTCTGGTTGAAGTTCCATCCTTGGCGGCATATGCAAGTCAGCGATGTCTTCCAGCTCATTCTCCTTAGTGGGCGACGTTGAGCCGGATCTGCGTTTTGGGGATTGAGATGCAGTGCGACCCTTGGCAGTACGCCTATGGTAACTTGACATGACTTTCGCGCTTGAGCAGTTGGTTAGGATTGTCCAATTGCTCCCAAAGAATCAGTAAAGTATTGAGAGTAGACTTAATGCCCGCAGACATGTCTTCAAGGTTGTTGGGCACATCGAAAATTGTGTCCATCACATCATCATTTGAATATTGTGATGGGCTAAAAAGAATCCTCCCTTAGGCGATTAATCCTGAACAAAGCAAGATGCAGCGAAAGGCCCGGTTTGATAATATTTCAACATCTAGATTAACAGAGTCCATGATACTGCGAGCATCGGGGCGCTGGACCAAGGATCTTCTCGGCTGTTCCTCGTGATGAACTAGGCCTTCTTCTCCTGCTAGAACTGCTGGTGTTGCCATGATTTGCGCTGTTACCTCGCTCAGGTAACGATACATGTCTTTAGCTAGTTCTGCAATGATCTTTGAGAGATCGGTTCTATCATGGCTAAAAATAGTAATTTGAAGCTCAACGCTCAGCTGAATATGAGATAACACTTCGGTTGCGACGTTTTCGATTCTCTGAAGGTGGTCTTTCTGACGAGAAAGTCGTGTTTGCAGCCGTGCAAGAGTCACAATCTCATCGTCAACTGATGATCTGTTTTCATAAATGTTCAAAGAAGCCAACTGCTTCTCAAGTTCGTCATCATCTTCATCATCTGCAAACCCAACGTAGTAGCTTTTGCAAGCGGGCGAAAACGTTGAGACGACCCCCTCGCCCTGGTACGAGTCTTGCCGGTTTCCAAGCTCTACTAATCGGCTGAGTATATCTTGCCGCGTGGAAAGCTGGTAGTATTTATAATCTCTCCATAAAAGATAGAGCTTTGTGAAATCCTGGGCCCCTTTGTTGTAGCCTGAGGCAAATAATTGTCTCAACAGTGCGTTCACCTGCTGGCGTTGATCTTCAGCACATCTGTCTTCGGAGTGTGGATAGACCGTTCGCCCTCTCTTAAGTCCCATCATCTTCCGTAGAATGCTTAAGATAACAGTCGTCTTCGTTAAATTATCGAGATTTCTCAAGCCATTACGTCGGGGTTCACTAAAAGGTTAAACTGTATTCTTGCAGTACGAAAACTGTGGACTTACTAATATTCCGTGGAGCTATTTTCACAGACCGTCTCCATCCACTCAGGTACTGCGGTTGAACCTGCCAATTGAGCAAATGCTAGAACAAAATGACAGATGAGCAGCATTCGGCAACAGGCTTTTCGCGACTCATCATAGCAGACCGCCGCAGCTGGATGGAATGACCGCATTGCGATTGTTGAAAACCCCTCTATGTCCACTTCATGGCGAAATGGCCATGTGCCAACTCCGTGCGACTTGAATTGAGCGACAAATGGCTGTTCACAAGGTTTATTCCAACAACATAGAACAACTTTAGGCTTTTTAAGTCTTAAGATTTCCTCGATCAGCTGATGGCATCGCTCTGAGGGAATGGGTGTTGAATCCTGGGGTTTGAAAGAGAATGCGTCAAGGATAGTGACAGTATGAATACTCCGGGCTCCCTTGGAGCCGAATCTGATAAGTTCATCCACGCTCTTCAGCGTCTTGCATCGCTTCACAAACTCGCCAAAGGTTCCGTGGTAAGTTTGCGATTCATGCGGTCGCTCCAGAAGTATGACCACGTCGGACGGGCCAGATGCGAGACTGCATGCCTGGTCGATTTCGTCTCTCCGTCGTCCAAATTCGTCGCCGAACTTCCTGATGAGATTCACGGCTTTGATGTCCTGCACATTTGACAAGCAAACCGGTGGCTCAAAGATGAGCTTCTGGACGCAGCGGGGAACGGGTAGGTCAAGGCACAGCATTATGCTATCAAGACCATAAAGTCGCCTATGACACTATGATTTGAGATGCAAGCTATAAGATTGATAGTCCGAGTAAACTCTCGGTACTGCCTTTTTTCAGATTACAATCGAAGATCAGCGAATGAACAAAGTTCATCTATCTGATGAGCTAGTAATTTCGGTTGCGTCGATTAGGAGGAAGGAAGCAGCAATCAAGCTCTCTCTTTATTCTTGGCTAAATGTGGCTTCCTAGAGGGTATCCGATCCTCTTGCTGCCTTCTCAACTTTATCAATATGACAGGTCTCGCGATGTACACTGATGCTATTGTTACATTGCGGCCGAGTCAACTCCAAAAGCCCGAGAGTCTCGGCTTGTACTACAATTCGCCAGAGCCAGCAATAATTTGCGTCGAATGCGGCTTCGCCATTAACCCTACACGCGCGCCGCGTCACCCAGGCGACAAGCATCATATACCTAAGTCTGCCCGCCGTGGTTTGAAGCCACTAATCTATTCTCTCAATCTTCCAAACCCAGAGACACTTCCACTGCGACCAAACGGCTCGCCGCCACACCCAAACTTTACGGTATATAAGGGTTCGGCCTGTAAACATTGTGGTCTTCGCTCTATCAGCGAAAAGGTCTTACTAGCCCATGTGAAGTCAAAGCACAGCAAAGACATCAAGCTCGCAGCTCGACATCAGACGCGACACTGGCTGAGTGATCACATCCAGCAAGGCTTGTCATTTCAGAGCTGGTCGGCGAATGATATCCGAAGGTCATGGATTATCGCCGACAATAACCCTAGCCGTGGCTCTCTATCTTGTAGTACTCTCCTACAAGCTTGTCCAGACGCCGTTAAGCTCCTGGCCCAAAAGCTCTTTGCTGATGAGTGTGCAAGATTAGGGGATGTAGAAGGAGGCCGTACGAGACGATATGACAGTGCAGCACCGGTATCTATCGCCTTACAGACGAATTGGATGCGGCGTACTGGCTGGGAAACGATGTTCCAAGATACACGTCGTGATATCCTTGTTGTTACCTAATTGTAGGACCAACCAGCCTATGCCCCTGGGTATCCAGGGAGAAGAAGTAATCTATAGCCTGGCGCGAGACGAACGAAAATTGGCATCGATGATGGTAGCGCTTGATCGCCTCCTCGACCAATGCGGCGAGACCGTTCGGAGGACCGATGTATGCCTGAGAAGATGGCTTCGTTCCAGGTTCCCAGACCGCCCCTACAAAGCGCCCTTCGAGCTGGTGGCAAAGCTGTCTTCTGAGAAGGTCTACCGGAAGGAACTAAAGCGCTTTATCTGCTTCTGGCTTCGACTGTCCCGACTACTACCGACAACTATGCGGGCAATTACAGGGCGAGGGTTGAACAGACATCAGTTTAGAGCTCTTCGTGAGCTCTGGGTGGATGGTATCTGGCAGTCTGAGGAGCCTGCTGATATGGACCGTACAGATAACCAGGATGGAGGGCAGAGTATGAATGATCATGAGAGTGGAGATGATGGGGGTGAAGAAGAGGAGAATGATGATGATGATTATGGTGATGAAGAGGATGAAGGCGAGGACGAAAGTGAATGTGAGGAGAGTGATGGACACGATACATCGGAATATGACAGCCAGAGTAGTGTGGCTATAGAAGCAGATGATCTCTCTGACGCCGAGTCGACTTCCGCTTGGTCTTTGGACAACCAGGAGCAACTCTCCCAAGACCCCGCGGCCGACGTCTTACTGCGCTTTTGTTACTTTGCTATCGCCGAGGACTTTGAAGGTGGGCTCGCGAGCTCGACGATGCTAGTGTATTTCAGTGCTGTACGCGGGCTGTCAACCCCTAACGGCAACGAATACCTCCAGCCTCACCGGTTCACCCCTGTTCTAGCGAGACTTATATACTGTTCTCGGTTGGTTTTTCTCGAAGCCGTGCTGCCTCATTTCTCACGTATCTACGGTGGCATTGCACGCCCACCGCGTCACGGGCTGCTGCGAAGGCTCAATGCGGCCCGGCGCGAGTACATGTGTGATGGCACGTTATCGCCCATGGGCGAATTTTTGAGTCTCTTGTCTTACGGCAACGCTCTTCGGCGGTCTCAAGGGTCCACTTTCCGATTCCATTGGAGCGATGACGGCGAGGTACTGTCCTGGAATGGTAACCAACGACTTTCGATGGTGGACTTTCGTGGCCTGGCTTGTAAAGTGCTGCGCTCAGTCACAGCATCCTGTTCCCGTTTGATGTATGATTGGGAGCCTACTCACATCGATTTGTCGCTGATTCGAGATAATCTATCAACGACAACACCGGGCTACTCCTTCGTATCCGATCCCGTCAATCAGCTAACAGATGCCTACCCCGAGTTACTACTGAGAGCATGCATATCCCCGGTCGACGGTCTGCTCCAAGAACAGGGTCAAAACCAGAGTACCTGGGATGCCAAAGCCGCTCGCGCATATTTGGAAGCCCACGATGATCACTTGAAGGGACTAATGGTGCTTTGTAACTTTGACGGCGGCCAGTGCGCACGGATTACGGAGCTGTTGACGCTTGAGTGTTTTAATACTGCTTCAAGAGAGCGAGGTATTGGCTTATGGGATGGAAAGATGTGTTCCATCATTAGACACCACAAGGCTCGACTGGCAACCAACAACGAGTTTTACGTCGTACGCTTCTTCTCCAAACCTGTCTCCCGGCTCATATTCCAGTACCTCGTCTACATACGGCCAGTCGCCATAACAATCTTGCTTAAATGTTTTGATATTGAGCATACCAACGCGCTTCTCTTCTCGCCGCTCTCTCAAATAGGGCAAAAATCAACAACACCCTGGACCGCCTCAACATTCACCAAGGAGCTTCGGCGGCATTGTAGTGCTGCCACTGGTATCCCATCCGGCATCGGGGTCCAGATGTACCGTCAAATCTCAATTGCTATCACGGAACGCCATGTTCATGCCGCTGCTGCACGCTTCAATAGATTTGGTGATACGACCGGGACGGCGGGGCATGAAGTGGCTTATGCATGGCAGAGCGGACACAGGCCTATGCAGCGGCATACAACCTACGGTCTCGACGGCGCCTTTCCAGATCATCTTCAACCGGCGCTGCTCCGAGCTTATGAACGAGTATCGGCAAGCTGTGGCAAAACTTCTTATGGGGATGTGATAAAAGTGGTGAACCCAGGTCCATCCCCGTTGAGGCCGATCGCGCCCAGTTGAACTACGCAAGCACTCATCATAGCCTTACACCATCTCAAAAGCGGCCTTTCATATCAGATTTAGAGGAATCGCCCTCGAATAACAAGCGACTGCGATTGATACCTGATTTGTCGTCTGTGCGCGGTACTATGTCGACTGAAGCAATAGCACAGCCTAGTAGCGAAGAATCACTGGTTATTGGAATCGAAGAAGACGTCAACTTGTTTACCTGTGACTATATGTCCAGACCGACACCTGAGGGAGATGATAAGGCAGCCGAGCCCATAAGCGACGATGCACCGCTCAGAATCGGGCCGTTCGTCCACGTCGTCGAATTAAACCTAGTTATATGCCTGGATTGCAAGACAGCTATCCTGGCTAGACAGGTAAAGGCACATCTTGTCGATCCCCTACTACTGTACGCAGTCGTGGTGGTAACATGACAGGATACAACAAAACCGGCCCGTGCACAACAGCAGTCCTG
>JABCJW010000014.1:0-17124 GCA_013184375.1 Fusarium newnesense
CCAAGATCCAAATGTCCCATCTGTGATTGAAGTCAGCGTCAAGAAGAAGCGGACCACGGCTCTTCTAGTCATAGTAGAGCACGAGCGTTTTGTATTCAGTAGGCGGGTCGGTACAATCTGGCCGTAGAAGACAGATCGCATCATGCATATCCATAACATTGGAGTAATGAGAGTTCGCGACATGACCAATGTAAAGGTTAAACTTAGGAAACTCTACCATGCAAAGATGCTCATGATACTGGTGTTCATGAAGTGCACTTAGGAAGTGTTCTAGATCCTGACTGGGTCGAGTTTTCCCCTTTGGTTTTGCAAGAGCGAGGGCTATCAAAGGCGGTTGTTTTAACTTACTCGCTGGTTGCATGAACTGTATATCCCATCCTACCAAAGCAGGTATCAAACCTGTTGAAAGTATGCTGTCCAGCCAGTCCAGGTCTCGAAAAATCTCATGCCAGATACTTTGATACTCAGTCCGACTCCAGAATCTTTCCGAAGCTGACTCTTCCAAGAAATCCTCGTCTAAAGTGGTCGTCATGGAACATGCGTAGCAGTATCAGGCGCATTGAACTGTCAAGTTTGAGATACGGACTAGATCTTTATAATCCAGTTTCCCGGCTTAATAATGACTGGGTTGATTTTGGACTGTCAATAGACGTAAGTGGAGAGATCCATTGATACGTGCGTATCGCAAATGACCTCACAGCCCAAAGTAAGCATGCCTACTGCGGAGGCAGTATGTCCTAGGACGTATCTCAGTAGCATCAGCCATCCAAGTATTGGTACCTTGTTTAAACTCATCGTGCTGCTGGCAAAACATGATCGTTTTGAAAGAGGCAAAGGACTCCTGAAATAAAAAGACTGCGGGAACAAAAAAGAAAACTACAACCGGATGGGCTACAGTACCGATGCATCCATTTGGTGACAACACGAACAGCTTGAGACTCCATGTTGGCTCCTTTCATCCCATAATCCATCCCGATGGATTGTCCATAAGGGAAGGTCGAGGGGGAACGTCCGAAACGGGCCACGTTTGGTCAGTCTTGGGCAATCCTGATGAAATTACAGAGGTCGACTACTGATGCTTGGCCCGTTCCTCATCATATTGAGATCGCTATAGTATTATTTTGGACCTTGTCATACAACATAATAATCACCCACGCTCTCATGGAGTAGAACTGTCGTGACATAAGAAACGTCAGTCTGAGCATGGGTCGGTTGGGAGAGTTACAAATCGAGACCCTACACGACATCACATCTGTTCTTCCATTTCGTGGTAGTACAGTTTCAACATGGAGCCACTCCCAACAGCATTTGTTCCGAAGCCCATTCGTATTGTCGTCATAGGTGCTGGGTAAGTATATCCCCAGTTTCAACTTGGATTCGCAATCAAGCGTTGCAGGATATCCGGCATCCAGTTTTTGAAAGACGCAACCACGCGATTGCCAAACGTCAACATCACTGTTTATGACAAGAACAGCCAAGAAGGAGGAACTTGGGCCGAGAATAGATACCCCGGGTGAGCATTCCATTCACCACTAACTGATCATGGCCAACTGCTGAAATCTACAAGCTGTGCATGCGACATCCCATCCCATGCCTACCAGTACAGCTGGAACCCCAATCCCCGGTGGAGCCGCCTGTATGCAGAGGCGGCTGAAATCTTAGACTATCTAAAATCAACGGTGACTAAGTTCAATCTCCGACGATATATTCAGTTCGGTACAACCTGCACCGGGGCAAACTGGGATGAGAAGAACTCCGAATGGAATGTCACGTTGCAAAGGAACGGGACGCCTAATGATGAAATCTCAGTCAAATGTGATGTTTTTATCATTGCTACAGGAAGGTTGAATAACTGGAAGCTGCCAGATATAGAAGGCCTAGACACGTTCCAGGGACGTGTAATACATACAGCCGACTGGCCCCAGGGCTTAGACTGTCACGGCATGGATATAGCTGTGATAGGGAATGGAGCGAGCTCGACGCAGTGTTTAGCAAGCTTAGCCAAAGGTGAGAGTCTTGGCTGTACAGACCCCAATGTTTGCTAACAGCTCCAGACGCGAGATCCATCGGTAATTTTGTCCGTGGACCAACATGGCTGGTTCCGCATGTATTCTCTCGCAATGGAGAAGCGCAGGTCAATTGTGGGCACTCTCTCCCCTACTACACAGACCCCAACCACCTCTAACACGCGAGCAGATTCCCATGATTCAATCAAGAAATTCGAAACCGAGCCCGATTCGTACTTCCAATTCCGCCTTGGGATCGAGAAAAAGTTGGCGTATAGCTTTAGAGGTCTCTGGGCGAACTCAAACGCTGCTCAAGAATTCACTCAGAATGCAAAGCAGCACATGACCGCCAAGATTGATGATTCACAGGCCTTGAAGGCTCTCCTTCCTACTGACTATAAAGCCGGTTGCCGTCGCTTCACGCCTGCGGACAAGTATATCGAGGCTCTAAATAAGTCAAATGTAGAGCTCATTTCTACCCCGATCAAGCAGGTGGAAGGAAACGATATTATCACGAATGACGGCGAACGACGAACATATGACATAATTGTCTGTGGTACAGGTTTTGAGCCATACGCGCCGAGGTTTCCGATCAGAGGGCGCGGAGCAGCTAACTTGTCAGATCTATGGTCAATGGATGGGGGCTATGAGAGTTACTTGGCAGCAACAGTCGCCGGTTTCCCCAACTTTTTCGGTAGGTGGATCCACTTATCAGCTCTTCCCAAAAGGCTAATCTCTGCTTCAAGTTTTCAATCCGCCAATCTGTCCGGTGAATGGCTCAGCATACCCTGGAATTGAGCGTACGAGTGACTACATTATCAGAGTCATCGACAGGCTGCAGAAGGATCGCCTGAGATCAGTCTGTATCAAGCAATCAGCCCAAGACGCCTTCAATCGCTGGGTTCAATCACGCATGCCAGAGATGGTCTGGGCGGAGCCATGCTCATCTTGGTGTAAGTTGGCCTCCGTTACTCAGAGTTTACATTAATCAGGACTGAATTTTATGATGCAGATAAGCTCCCTAGCGGAAAGGTTATTGTTCCATGGCCAGGGACAATACTTCACTACTATGCCGCAACTGAAATAGTGCGATGGGAGGACTATGATCTTAAGTTTGATGAGGATGAGCAAAAGTTTGCAAGTTTTGGAAATGGTATTACAGTAGAAGGATTTACTCCTGATAGTATACCTTGGCTGCGTTACAATTAAAGTATAGAAGTACCAAACTACAGTATAAACATGGAACGGCTTGCAGATCTACCAACTGAAATCTTACAAATAATAACATCTCTTCTTTCATTCCATGACAAATCAAGCTACCTAAAAGTGCACAAACAATCTCAACATCACTTCTACCCTTCATACCATGAACAACAGACACCCTTTCGTGTTTGGGGCCGCATTTTATAGAGCCTAACCTGGCTAACAAAGGTCTAATCAAAAGGGTTGGTGCCTGTACTGATTGGCCATAGTCTCAACAAGATGATTGAAGGCGAGGGGGGTCTGGAAGGCGACTTTTTTCGCTGCTCTTCTTTTCGTCAAAATCAATAGAGGAAAACCCAAGAGAAGGACAAGGATAACGAACGGCCGGGGCACTGCAGAGCTATTTGTCAGAGAAAGCATCCCTGCCGCATTTCAATGTACTTCTTTCGATAAAATGAGTAATATAGCCAGGTTTCCAGGGTTCACATTAAGTATTGGTACCGACCCTCTTGAAGGCTACATTGATTATTACTCCAAAATTCTTCATCCTGCTTGATAAGAAACAGCAATCGCATGTTTTGATGAAGCAGGCACCAGAATACACACTACATCAGATATCGAACTGACCGCTGATCAAATCACGATTCGCGACAACAGTGGAAGAACATTTATGCCTACATATACTCCAGAAGCACATTGGTCGCGGACCGATCCATAATGGAAGCAGTTTTGTAACTGATCAAGGTTTGGATAGAACGTAAGCTGAATGTATTTTAGTAGTCTGACGCAAAAGGAAGGCTGTTGGTAGGGATTGTTGCTCAGATCGAACAAGATGTATATGACTACTTTCGTTCAACTATTCTATTAGTGTCCGTTGACATTTCTCTACCATAGCTGCGCGGCGGATACAGCAGCGAATCCATTTGAACTCCCATCAACCATCACGCGATAGTGATAGGGATGACGGCAATTTCGGGGTATGCATCGATGCATGATAAAAAAGAAAAGGGTATGGACGAATGGGAGGCAGTCAATTCTTTATTTATGTTTTCTATATTTTTTATATTCTTTTACCTAGACTACGTAGGCCAGAGCAAGGTGTCACTAAAAGGAATCGCTTCTTGTTAGTAATGAATACAGGAATTGTAGATATGATCAAATACAACGCGCATAATACCCATAGAGAATCTAGAGAATCTAGGGGCTCGAGTTTGAACGCCGAAATGGCGTAAAACCTGACGAAAGTATACTGTATTCAGATGTCAACATAATTCAGGATACAGCCAGTATCGGCTATATGAGCCTTCACCGGGCGATAAGGGCGCCTTGGACAGTTGGATCACACAGCGAAATGGTAGACTATATTCGGCCGCTTTCTCGTTCGTATGGTTGGACGTTTTTGGATCCAGGGAGCGGCAGCAGGTAACCTTGGTTAGTTTTAGGATTGATGCTGCAATACAGAAGTTCGAGTGAAGCTGAGCAGAAGATTTCTTGCATCTCAGGGGCATTAGACATCGTGGTGGATCGGCGCGAAGACACGATCAGTCGAACCAGTCGTTTTCTTCTATGCTGGCTGGAGAGCACGAGACTTCAGCACTTCCACGACAGACCGTTCAGTATGGTGGCGGGAAAGAGTACCGAAAGAAAGTACCGGAATGTCCAGAAACGGCTGTCGGCCTTTGCCTTTCGAACGCATATGATGAAAGCTAGAGTCAGGAGAGAGTGTGTGAGGTTTCAGCTGAGCGAAGATCTGTCCTCTCAGCTCCAAGCCTTTTGGGAGCATAAGGTCTGGAAATTGTTCGACTGGTCCGGAGGGTCCTGGCGTGTGGCACCGGGAAGCCGTGAAATCGGCGAAGCCACGGACGAGGTTTCCGCTCACCTTAAGCATCAGCCGCTGCAGGACCAGATTATTTCATTCAATGCGTCGCAATCTAAGGATCTTGACGATGAGCAAGGTGAAGAAGAAGCCTATAGTGATGACGAAGACGAGGATACCGATTCGGTGTTCGATTACGACAAGGTCGGCCGTGACGATTCAGAGTTTGCAAGAAACCAAGCCGAAGCTGATGGAAGCCACCATGCTAATCGAGATCCAAAAATGTGGGATGAGTCCGACACAGCGACGTTCGTTGAGTTCCTCGAACTTTTATGCCAGTTGTGTCTCACCATCAGCACTGAAAATTTTGCTCAAGGCCAACCCCTTTCTACACCACTTGTGTTCTTCAGTGAGATCCTTGGTTTCTCTGAAGATGGCAAGTAAATTTTACTTGAAAGGCAGTTCTGTCCACACCTATCTGGTCTCATTTAAATTCAACGTCTATTATTGATGTAACACGCCTTGCCATTACGAGAGTATCACGTTATTGGGATTCCACGACGTCCATATGCGGACCAACTCGGTCAGTTGAATTTAATTAGAGAAAAGTACATGATAACAGGCACGCAATATCCACCCGCCGAAATGGTCAGTCTAAGAGACTTTGGCCGTAATATCGCGCGTACCGAACCACCATCACTCATATTCAGCTGGAGTGACGATGGAGAAACAATACCGGTAAGTGATTTGGTGTTATTTGTTCTTCGCTTTCGAAATTTTGAATGGCAAACGGAAATTGTAGCATTTCTCTGTACTTCCCGAATGTGGTTATGTCGCCAGGTTTGTTCGAGCATTTACGGAAGAAATCCCGAGTCCGGGTAACCGAGGGGTCAAAACCCAAGTCATTCCTAGCTAAGATGCTGGACACGGTTCAGCAATTGTTCGTGCTGTTCGTCCTTTTGTTTCCCCCGGAATTTTCTATTTAACAGGGGTTCTGCATATTCCAAAAAAAATATCTTTTTCAACAGCAGCACGATGGGTATAAACAAGCTGCCACCAGAGCTTTTGGCCTCCATTTGCGAATTATTGTTGCCTACGGGATCGTCAATTCATATTTTCGACGAATATCGCGTAATCGAGGGTTTGGTGACGACACGCCTCCGATGTCGCTCATGCAAATTTGCGGATGCATCTAGTATCGATGACGCTCTCCGTATTTGACAAAGCCTCCTTTGCGCGATATATACTCATTTATGAAAATATGCAAAGAACTGTATTCCGTCACATCCTCGGATGCCTTCTGTTGTGCCTAACAATATAACAAAATAAGTGGAACATAATGGAAGCGATCTTCTGCCAACGATTTACCCTTTGCTTCTCTTCTCTTGATACACTGGAGCGGTTTCTCGACCCTGTACGTTGTTCTACAACGTACACATTCAAAGCAATCGCTTGCGGAGAATTCTGTCACAGTATTTCTAAATTTGATGACGATGCCAGTCACCTTGTGCCGCGTTTCTTCGATCTTAAGGTCGTCTTTCGACTCTCCAAAACGGGCATGCAACGCCCAGAAATAGGCGTTGTAAGATGAGGTCAGCATCTGAAAGTGTTAGTTGGTTTTCGGCCGTGAAGTTGCTCTACGCTTTCAATTATGTAAGCTGTCACTAAGGGGTGTAAGCACACTGTAGGAACAAAAGTGACTGTGAATCGACACGCCCCCATCAAATACGTCCGCGCCCTATAAACCAAAGAGCGTACAAAAAGAGACAACCAATCTCGGATGCGAGATTTGGACTCTTCTTCGCTGTTTTCTCAGGACTTTCTAGAACCACGTCATTTCGTCGCCAGGTCAGAGGACGGGCCGCAGCGCTGCTATTTAGACAGGCGTAGATCGCGTGCACAACGGTCACCTCCTAATTTCGCAAACACCAACCCTGCGTTTCTTCGAAGTTCGTAGGCAGTGTGATCGGCAATGGTTGTCCAAGAGACTGACTGGCTTTCTGTCGGTCATGTATGTTCTCCCTGCTTCTATTTCCGTGCGTGCTTTCGCATGTCACCTAACGCTGAAGCAGACTGTGGACTTGTTTCACCGCCTCGTTTACAGCCGGGCTCAACATGATGAAGGTTGCACATGTCTCACGAATCCAAGTACTACACGCTGCACCATCGATGAGTCTTTGGTATGTTCTTTCGTGAGCCCCTCTCGTCTACGGGCTAGTAAGTGTTCTCATACTAGCTTAGTTTATGGACTTATTGCCCGATGTTATTCGCAGTCTTAAGCGCGACGGAACCTGCTCTCGTGACAACATTTCCATGTTACAAACCGAAATCACTGGTAGAGTCGGCCCCTTAACACTAGGAATGACGCCTCACTCTGCAGCTCGGACCGAGGCTGGAACTGAATCTAGCTCAACCCCTTCCATTTCAGAAGCTTCCGGCATTGAGACTATGTCTACCCATAAAACAATGAACGATATTCGTTCGCTGCTGTTCAGTCAGTCAGACACGGTGGTTGAGTCAAGACAACATGAATTTCCACAACCAGCAAGCCCGCTCAAACCATCGAAAGATTCTAAACCGTCGAGAAAGCCGGGGAAGATCGCCCGAATGAAGTTGAAACTCAAGCCGGACCGTTCGAAAGCCTTTAAGATAGCATGGGGTGTTTTCAACGAACTTGAAAGCAGAAAAGAACGAGCCAGGAACACTGGACTGTCAACGTCATTGGTAAAGCGGTTGTTCATTCGTTTGCGTGACGGTGAGAAAATGATAACGCGTATCGGAAACAAGTTTAACTTGGCACTCATCAATTTCCGTATTGATGCAATATTACTAAAGTTAAAACATAGGGAGATAGCAGTCCGACACTGGAAGATTAGCATCGATAAACACCCGAACAAGCGCCGAAGAATGAAGCACCCTGATGAATGTAGACGACCACAGTCCGACACGGCACTTGATGAGATAACGCGAGAATGCTATGACATGGGATTGGGTGACGATCTCCAGTCAGAAAACGACAAAATCTTGAGAGAACAACTACGCCGGTATATCAACGTTGGAGAGTTTTGTTCCAACCTGATCAAAGAGCTTGGTTGGGGTGCAATGTTAGTTCCAGGCCTGTTGATTCGACAAGACGAGTAAGTCGCAATTATGGGCGTAAAACTCGACTGGATCTAACGAAATATGCGAAAGTCTCACAGTAATAGGGAAGAATAGTTACAATGACTTTATAGAGTACCTCAAACTGCTGTATGAAGATTGGAGGCAGGAGCTCGTCAACATATCGCCAGCAATTTTCATCTTGATGTCGCAAGGTGTTCCGAGGAGCCAAACTTTGGAGCTTCTCACCAAGCCAAGTGGAAGTCGATGCGAAGCGATTGACGTGTCACTCAGTGCATGGCTTCGCTTCAAGCCAACAGCAAATGAAAAGCCGGTTCAGGCGCTTGAGAGCCTATATACACAAGAAGAGCAAGATCAACTACGAGAACTGCCTTGCCCGGAAAAAGAAGTATTCGGCCAGACGGTCCGTGAAATACTATCTTCAGCTGTCAACAACCGGCAAGATACCAGACAAAGCCTATCCTAAGATGGGGACTAGCAGCACTTAGGTTATCCTGTTACTCATGGATATGGGGGTAAAGGGTTAGCACTGAATTATACACTTTCTTCCACTAGTCAAATATCAGTAACCAGTAATGCGTATAGGGTGCAGGTTGAGGTTGCGTCGTGTGTGTTAAACAAGATGTTGAAAAGATTGCGGTAAATCAACCACGTCAATGCACGAAACAAAAGTAAATCAATCGATAGCTTGGAATGTGATGAGTTTATCCGAACTACTCCGCAGGAGTTTATTCAATCACACAAGAGGCTTCCGTCCATTGAAGATAGAATTCCAGGTTGACCTGTCGTCTAGCAGTCTTGATCCTTGATAAGTGGCTTACGAAATGAACGAATGAGAGGAATTATAAAACGAAGAGAACCATTTCAGGTCCACACGGACGAATAAAACATTGTTGCGGCTTGCTATACCCTGCACATCCTTCAGTGGACGACAATGTCATGGTTAACACTAATGTTGCGTAACTGTATTGCGGCTAAGTATATATAATTACTCATAAGGATTTTCCTACTGACATTATGAAATTATAGGTCAATAGTTTTATACGTTGGGAGTTTAACTGGTGGCTTTCTGCGATTGAATTTGTTCAATCTCGAGCAGGTCGTCGAGATGCGAATTGGGAAGATCATCAGAGAAACATGATCATGGTCACTATCCTTCTTCGTTCATTGAAGGCCAGTGTCAATTGTCATCATGTGGCCAGGCGCTCGCAGATGTTCAAAGAAACGTACAAAATTAGGAAGGGCAAGCCTCTTCTCGGCTTAGATTTTGAAAACAGTACGCGCGACACAGGTTTAGCCTGGCTACCTCGTAATCTTTTCGATTGGTCCAACTTCTACCTACGGGATGATATTGTAACATCAACTGCCTTCACATTTAACAGGCTTCAAGGCGTTTTTCGCAACTGGAAAGAGGTGGATTCTGCGAGTAAGGAGTACAGTAAAGCCGGAGAGTTAGAGGGTCACCTACGAACAAGCGAGCCCAATACTCTGCTACTCTGGATCGCATGTGGAAAATGGTTTACCGTCACTTTGCACTTCAGATCATCCGGTATACCTGTAGTCATGTAATCCTCGATTATGAACTTGAGAATGAACTTCAGTCGGCTCGAGAAGGATACCAGGGGCTGAGCTTCGATATCATTCACAAGTTGACTGGCGAGCCTCCCTATCTGTCCTACTCGCATAAAGGACCGCATGGCCTGGGATATGCTTACCACGACAGGGTCCATGGGCTCTTTGACTGGGATGATGGACTTCCTCACAGGTTTTGGGATCACTGCTACTACCAAAAAAAAAAAAAAAACACACACAGGGTATCAAGCCCGATCGTTCTAAATTCAAAGATTTCGCTCCTTCATCCGCCTCCTTCAGGTCGAATATTACCTAGGCTCCTTAGAACTTCGATGACTGGCATGTCCCTTGTTCCTGCGCTCGCCTTCTCCTGCTCCTCACGTTGCCGAAGTCGTAGGGCACTAACACTAAGGACCTTATCCGCTTCTTTGCCTGCAATCAAAACCCGCTGCTCGAGCTTGTGAACGTTGTCGGCAAGTTGGTCGCCCTGAAACTCGAGTGACGACTGAATAGTCCGCAACCTTGATTCTGTCTGAGACGGAATAGTGTCGAATGATGCTGTCTCGTCTCCTAGGAATCCTCTAATCTTGCCTTCGTATGGATCTAACAGATCAAAGTCTGGTAGAACATTAGGCCCAGTCTCGCCTTCGGAGAAGAGAGGCGGTTGCTCAGGCGGTGGTTTTCGTATTGCTTGCCATGCCTTCTTCTCATCTTGTAATCTTTTGATGTTGATTACCAGTTTGGCCAGTTTCTCGTCCAACTCCATGTTTCTGGGGTTGGGCCTCAACACTACAGGAGCTTTTGGCGCGTCATCTTCTCGACTAAACCAGTTTGAGAACTCAGATCGAGCCGCAAAGTCTTTTAGCAGTTGGTCTTGAATAGCACGAGCACCAAAAATAGCATTAGAATTCGGTGTGCCATGAGGAGGCTTCCTTGCCAGAGCGCGCTCGCCACACCAGGTCAACAGTTGTTTCATACGCCGAGGCTCTGTCAAGCCTTCGGCTTCAATGTGTTTGTAAAAATCCGCCGGGTTGACCTCCCGGTGGGGTATTGCTGTTTGGCCGTTCTCGATCAAAGAGCTCGCCCTTCTCCCACGGTTACCCAAACTGCTCCGCCTGTTGCTATTGCCCCCCTTCTTCCGCATCTCTTTGTTTCTGTTAATGATGGGCGTATCGCTCATAGGCAGAGCAATTGTGGTCGACTGCACAGGCGGTTCGCGTTGCGGCGATATATCCCAGTCCGGAGGCGGTCTAGTAGGTTTTGCGCGGGACTCGCGTTTCTTAGGCGCTCCACTGACAGGGGAAGCTGGCGCTGCTTCAAGTACTGTTTCTAGTTGGGATTCAGGCTCGGGTTCTGGTATGGACGCTGGTGCTGGTTGAGGGGCTTCTTCCTCCTGTGCTTCCCCAGATCGTCGCGTGCTCCTCCTGGTTGATGGTCTCTTAGGGACCTTGATTTCTTGCTCATCTGATGCTTCAACACTCGCTTTTCGTCTGCTGCTCTTCCTCGTCGCGGGCTTTGTCGTCGTGTTTGTTTCTTTCTCGGGCGGCCCCTCCTCCACAATTGTTCCATTAGTCGTCGGTGCCTTAGCAGCATGTTGCTTCGCCGCAGCTCGTCCCTTTGCAGACGACTTCACTGGCTCCGCCTTTGGCTCTGGCACTGCTTCCGTCTTCGGTTCGTCTGTCTTGTCCGTCTTAATTCTCTTCGATTTTCGCACAAATGCGAAGTCATCGTCGAGCTCATAATCTGTCGCCGCCGCTGCAGCGAGACGCTTGCTCAACCGTCGCCCGTGCTCGTTGCTCATGCTAATTACTTGAAGCGGCCGCCGAGTCGTCACCGGAGTCGTCATGGGTATCGCATTCGGGACCGTTGACGATGTGATTTTAGATTCCCGGGGTCGTGATGCCGGGAAAGTTGTCGGTGCGGTGCGGTACGGTCGGTGGTGGAGGGGCCGAAACTGTCGCGCAGGGTTAAAGAGGTGCGTCGCGTCGTGATTTACGTGTTCTCAATGATTAAAAAAATGCTGCTCAAAATGCTCAAATGCTATCGCAATGCAATTCGTGATGTCGGTCAGTTTGCGGCTTCGTAGATGGTGGTTTGCGGTTCGCGACGTGATTCGCGAATCGTATAGTTGCGTGGACTGCTTGCATATTTGGAGACAGCGGAGCACTGGCAGCTTCCTCTTTCACTACACATTCATAATCTAAAAAGCGTCACCGCACAGTACGTTGAGGGATACAGTACCTACTGTGTCTACCCTTGTTTGGCCTTTTAGACACTAGCTGAGCGTCAAGCCAGAGGTAACGATAAGCCTATCCGCACTGTAGCAGGTCATTCCATTTTAGGACTAGTGCTCTGGCTAGCAGTACTTGAGAGGTACGCGTATTATGGGGCCGAAAAATGGCTTACAGGTGAACGTTAAAGCCAAGATGGACATTACATCTGCTCACGAAGTGCCTTTCTGTTCCTGGAAGTCCCCACAACGGTCCAGTGCTGATAATATAAACAATATGATATTGGCAATTGGGCCCCTTCGCAATATTATTGTATTACCCAATATGAACATGACTCAATGAATTGTACTTATTGCCAAGAACCCAATATACTGGCATTGCGACAATACATTTAAAATATTCCACGTGACCCCATCACTATACCGCTTCTGCACAATTCTCGTAGCCCTACTGCACCATAACTTGAGGAACTCTTCTCCGTACTAGAGTTCTTTTTAGTGTCCCACCTCACAGGAGGTAGAGTTCCCTTCAACGACAGGGGTAGAGTTCTTTTCGTAACAGCCAATCATAATCTGACAATTCTATTACGTAAGGTGCCCGCCTTCCATAGACCTGTAAAGTGGTGGATTATTCCACTGCTGAGAAACCCCGCATTACTCCACCATTTTCGTCGCAGCTGCTTGAATTTGGCCCTCACAATACGTTTTTCGAATATATGCCTGGATCCACTGGTAAACCCTTGAGGAAGGTGATTCGCCGCCGACGTCGTGAGCGTCCAAGTACCCAATTTGAGAAAGAAAAGCTAAGTTTCTGTGACAGAGGCACCGAACGAGCGATGTTGGGTTGGGACTCTGAAGAATTCAAGCCGTTCGTCGTCTTCAGGTGATCCTGGTGGGAACGTCTATCTTTATTTTTTGAATAAAGACCAATATTTTCTGCAAGATAGTTAGCGAAAAGATGTCCTTTGGGACAATATCGAATTTAGGAAAGGATTTGATGTTCAGAATATAGACAAGCTGGCGAAGAAGGTGATTGAAAAGATTTTGCACCAGTCGCAGAGGCACTACTCGATAGGTGAAATTTAAATTACTCAGGGTCAGTCTCGCACCTCGTACTACTGCTTCTTACTACTATATCAATTACCGTCGGTGATAACATCCAATAACAGAAGAAGCTCTGTACTTTTGAGATCCTGAGTTTCTTTCGCCAGCTAGACCCCATCAAAAACTAAAAGGCTTTGAATACTGATATCACCAAAGCCACGATGATACAATAGCTCCCGGCCGCAGTGAATCGGAAATTCAGCTACAACCATGATGCTGATATTCTCATTACTAATGCCTGCTCCAGCTACCAGTTGAAGCACTGCACAGAGCGTCTTTCCTGTGGCAAGTACGCCGTCTATTACCACCACTAATGCGCCCCTAGGGATCAGGTCTTGACTCATTTCAATTCTCTTCCCTCCTAAATCATGAGATTCTGAGCACGAGATATGTGACGAAGGCTTTTAGACAGAAACAGTGGGTGGGGGAAGCTTGCCGGCTTCGCGGATTAGCGCCAAAGAGACGTCGACTTGCTGGGCCAACGCTGATGCAAAAACGAAGCCTCCCGCTTCGCAACAGGCCACCGCATCGACTTTGCCCCAGCCATCTTTGAACTGAGTTCGTAGCAGAGAAGTGCACAAAGCCAATCCGCCCTGCCGTGGGGCGATGTTGAGTACATGTCGGAACTCGATGCCTGGGCGTGGGAAGTCAGGCACAGGAACCACTATACTAGCCAGTCGCTCCAGGTCCTCGTGGAGGAGGGGAAGCAGGTACTGATCGGCAAACCTTTTGATCACCTCGTCTCCTGTTGCTTCATTGTCAAAGACGAGACTGTGGTGGTAGTCCAATATTGTCGAATTCGACTTACAATTACTACCATTGCTACCACGATTGTCATTCTTGCATTCATGGTTGTGTCGATCATTATCATTGACTTGACATTTCCGGCGAGCTTGTCGCGTCTTTTCACTAGCTGTGACACGAATGTCAAGCAATCTGCTGTTCGAAACTAAATGCGACAAGGTTGCAGTCGGCGCCTCATCTCTCATCCCAGTGATCACCAGTACGTCCATATCTGCGGCGTCGGACACCACATTCAGGAAGTGCTTCTCGGGCAGCCGAGGTTGTTGGCGCATCTGTTCCTTGAAGAATGTCGTCAATGCTGGTCTGTGTTGTTCCTTGTAAGCGCGATCTCGATATACTCGCGATATCGGCGATGGCGACTGATTGCGAGAGGTCGTTCAGCCTAGCCAAGTTAACGCTGACGACGCAGAGGCTTTCGATGACGACGGAAACGCTGGAGAAGTTACAATGCCTTAAGAAGTGCATCAGACATGGTGCGGTGAAGCTAGGGGCGACAATAGGTGGGGGGGCGAGGTCCAATGGGAGATTGGAGATGTTAGCATGGAAGCATAGAGAGTCAGATTTGAAATATTTGAAATATTTGATAAATATTTCAAAAAACAAGCCAGTCCTGAGAGTTATCAAATATCTCAAATATGACCCGGGATTTGATTGGTTTGATTTTGGGCAGCACTGGCGGTATGTAAAGAGAAGAACGTAGGGGTAAATTGCACTGCATGGTTCGGATTGCAAAGTAGAAGCTGTAATAGTGATCGCCATAATGACTTGGTTGCTGATAATATGATCTGAACAAAGATTAAGCTTCGATCAATAATGACACAATTCAGTAATATGCAATACTTGATAGCACTTTACGCGACAGGATGCGTTGCGTTCTATAATAAACCCCCTGTTCTGATCAGCACTACCCTTCCTGAATGTGGAGTAATGTAAAATTAACTCTAAATCTTGGCAATAATCAACCCTACTAGGTTTAGAGTGGGCCAATACAATCAACTCTACCATAGTTATTTAGTCACTAGTTACTAAGGAGCA
The DNA here is from genome assembly GCA_013184375.1 of Fusarium newnesense. Classification (NCBI taxonomy): domain Eukaryota; kingdom Fungi; phylum Ascomycota; class Sordariomycetes; order Hypocreales; family Nectriaceae; genus Fusarium; species Fusarium newnesense. The sequence goes on from JABCJW010000014.1 coordinate 14,891, forward strand.
TAGCTCCTTACATATTATCCACATCCCAGCCACCAGCAGATCGGACCACCTTAGTCACACGGTCTCAACAAGACAATTCGCGGCTCGTAGTGAGACCGGTATAGTTCTTCTACAGGGGACTTTGCAGTTTGGATCCAGTCTGGGCGGCCCGCCCATTGAGTGGAGAAGTTTGGCGGAGATGAGAGAAGGCGTCTCATGCCGTCCCTGAAAACAAGCCTGTAAAGTCGCCATGCACCATCAGGCCGCCACGCCACCTGAAATGCTCCAGTCTTCAGCCCATCGATGCATGTTTCTGAGACATGAGTGCGTCCTCCACCCCGAAGCGCAGACTTGAGGACTCACCTAACTCAACAGCCTGCCGGGTGAGGTGGCCTAGAGGCCTCAAGGATATGGGATGTGACCGTGGCTTGCAGGGTTCATGCTTCCTGATGCTATAGTTGGCTATTATTGAGAGCTACACGAACATCAATATTGGCTCTTGCCAGGCTCCCTGCCTGTACGCAGAGCATCTTAGCGCCGTGGCTTTAAACTAATGCACCTCCTGCCTAAATACTTGATTATGACTCTGGGTAGTATCTCAGCCTCCAGGGCAGTGACACTGGCCAGAGCGCGCTCTTCTTTGGACTTGGTCGACACACTGCTTGTAGCTCGATGCATACACTGAGATAACCGGTGAACTGGGAGGAGATTGAGGTGTTCGTAGAGCAGAGTCTCAGTGGAATCCCTCACGCGGCTTGCAGAAAGATGCAGGAGTAGTTTCCACAAGGCAAACAGTCCGGTATCAGGGCCATATCTCATTATAAATAGCATGCTTTCCCTGTTCAGCTTGTCTTCGTTTTGGTTGTTATCCCACCTTCTTCCTACCTCAAGCCCTCAGTATCACAATGACCAGCCTATCAAGACCTACCCCATCCGAGGCCGACCGGCGGCAAAGCGACATTCGAAATGACCATAAAATAGCGCCAATGCTTCTCTTGGCTGCCTGCGGAGAGCAACAAAAACCACAATCATTTGGCCCTCCTGTGATTGCACACTCATCGCCGTCTCTCTCCCCTCCCGGCTCAGGTTCTTGGTCGCGGTCGACTTCTTCATCACGCTCATCTTCTTCTGCCGCTTCTATGGGTACTGCTGAGGTTCAAGAAATCGGCCCCAGAACTGCAGTTGGACTTATATGCATTAGCTTTCTTTTCTCAGCGTATGTTGCATGGACGATTCGCGGCCTTTTGTTGGGTCTGCAGTCGGGATCAAATGCATGGGCTTCCTTCGTTTAGCGCACGGACAGATACTTAGTGTTGATCACTGCGCCAAAAGGAGGGCGCAACCCTCATAGGGCCGGATCTGCAACTAGGCCTACCTCTCCCAACACTTAATCTACTGTATGCAGTTAGGGGTCGCACAATTGGAACCAATCAGCGTACTGCCTTGAGGACTGGATGAACCCCCAGGGGTTGGGCTTAGTGACTAAGTGACGCTTTGGCCGCTGCTGTCACAATGGGGCGTGCGATCCTTACAGCAGTGATACTCCAGTAGGACCCGAATATAAGGATGTATATGGGACTTAGAGCGGGGAAGCAACTCCACTGAGAACATACACACATCCAATGAGACACATCAGAGAATCAGGGCTCGTGACATGAGGAACAAGGCGTCCCACCAATTGCACGATCTCGTACTGTACTGAGTCAGGCAACGGGCATCCTACCGTCAATGCTCCCTAACCTCGGATGTTAATACCCTTGGTCTTCTTCATCACTCTTCTCAAATGCAATGTTCCTCTCTATTTGTTTGTCCGCAGTGTTTACGCTCTTTTAATAATTTCGCTCGACTGTTCTGTTTTCTCCATCATCACACATTGGTAGCAATTGCTTTGCCCAATATGCATCCTACACAAAAGATCATCGCCGATACCAACAAGTCTCCCTTAATACAGGTCTCGGGATTGATGTTTCTTGTCATCTTCCTCTTGTCATGCTCTATGGAACGAAGATCCGTATGATCGAAACTCTGAGGGTCGATGATATTCTTACCATCGCCGCAATTGTGTGTAGAGACCTAATAACGCGATTCATGAAGCGAGATCTCTAACCATCCTGCGCTTATGCGCAAAGCTTCAGGTCTTTGCAATTGGGCAGTCTATCGCTGCCTTCATAGAGTGTGATAATGGACTGGGGAAGCCAGCTAGTAGACTGGACCTCAACGAACTTGTCATATTCTTCAAGGTAGATATCTCAGCT
>JABCJW010000014.1:17183-30360 GCA_013184375.1 Fusarium newnesense
AACAACCAAGTTTCATAAAATATACTCTCACCCAGCACTACTACGCAATATAAACAATAAAGTGTGGATATTTGCATTGCAAATGTGTTTTGAAGCTCGGCCTAATTAAAGTGGAGCCCCGCTACGTTGCGAAGGGTTACCCGGCCTGAAATCATTTGAGGCAAGGTCTTTGTCAGCGGCGGGGCCCCACGTAGGGAGATCTCGTTCAGAGTTGTCAGTGTGCTGGCCTTCTGAGGTTTGGCCCTGCCCGGCTTAATAAATTTCATTCATTCATTAAAGTCCCAGAAAGTCACTGATCAGCGAAATCAACAGTCCAACTCCTATCGAGGTAATTTTAGAGTCAGCTTTCTGGCTTGATAACACTTTTGTTGACCTTAAACTCTTTTTTCTTTTTTCGCTTTCGTTAAGGCTCGAATCCTGACGCGACAGATGAAACTTCCTCGCGGACCATGAGTTGCAACAATCGTATTGACATCGTGCCCTCGCTGCCGGCACAGGAAGGACTAGGGAAGGGGCCCATTCCACTTCCTGAGAAGGTAATGCCGTCCTAAACATTGTACTCTACCTGTGTATGTGACTAACCATGTAGCCCGCAGTTATTGAAGAACGTAACGGCGAGATAGAATTTCGTGTCGTCAACAATGATGGTGACCGGGAGAGTCTCATAGTCCTGGGTGGGCTGAAATGTGTCTTCCAGAAGCAGCTACCGGAGATGCCCAAGAGCTACATCGCGCGCCTCGTCTACGATAGGGCTCACATGTCTATCGTCATTGTGAGGAAACCGCTAGCAGTAGTAGGTGGCATCACGTACCGGCCGTTCAAGCACCGCAAGTTCGCCGAGATTGTCTTCTGTGCCGTCTTATCAGACGAGCAGGCCAAGGGCTACGGGGCGCACCTCATGTCGCATCTGAAGGACTACATTAAGGCATCATCAAATATGATGCATCTCCTGACCTATGCCGACAACTCGGCCATCCCCTATTTCAAGAAACAAGGTTTTACAAAGGAGATCACGTGTGATGACTCAATTTGGAAGGGGTGTATAAAAGACTATGAGGGCGGAACTCTTATGCAGTGCTCTATGCTCCCAAGGGTTCGCTACCTAGAGGTAGGCCGCATGCTCCTCAAGCAGAAGAAATGCGTCCGTGCCAAAATACAAGCTTTTAGTAAGAGCCACGTGATCCATCAACCTCCGAAACAGTGGGAGAACGGCCTTACTCCGATTGATCCCCTATCCATCGACGCAATCCGGGCGTCAGGTTGGTCACCTGGTATGGACGAGCTGGCTAGGCAATCCCACCACGGCCCGAATTACAAGCAGCTGTTACATCTCTTAAATGACCTCCAGGACCATCAATCATCGTGGCCATTCCGGCAGCCTGTCAGCGAGGACGATGTCGCCGACTATTACGAAGTCATCAAGGAACCAATGGACCTAAGTACTATGGAGGCCAGACTGGAAGCGGAACAATACATGACACCTGAGGATTTCATTAAAGACGCCCGGCTCATCTTTGACAACTGTCGACAATTTAATGGTGAGAATTCGCTCTATGTGAAGTGTGCCAACAAGTTAGAGAAGTACATGTGGCGGCAGATACGCAAGATCTCCGAGTGGTCGCATTTAGAGTAGTATAATAGCATGGCTTGGTTACTTAAAGCACCATGAATAACTTTCCCGCCTGCGAGTCTGTCGGCGTAGACTGCACAGCACGCAATCCACGCCTTCATGTTCTTCCAATGCAGCGGCTTCAAGTACGGCCATACCAGAGCTCTAGGAGAACTTTGTTGACTAGAAAAAGTCTCTTCGCCAATTGGTCAAAGGTTGGCCAGATGATAGGAGTGGTGGCCAGAGATGGACGCTGTACGAACGACAATCAAATTCGCGATCGCTACGGGCCCCCTCGATGAGAAATGACCCAGATCCTGCTAGCTCATTAAATTGATCAATGTTAAATGTAAAACCTTCGTATAATTAAAGATTGGCACTGCATCAGCTGCCAAAAATAAGAAACTGAACACTTGGAGGAATTGGGCTTCAAGTTGAGTTGCTACTAACCTTCACAAGGACCAAGGAGAAGAGCGATGAACTAGAAAGTATATGTATTTTTAGCTTCAGAATCCTTTGAGCAGGCTACCGGACGTAATAGACTTGTCTGTCTGTACAGTAGGGGGCAACCAGGTAATAGAAGCCTAGAATGAGTTCTATAGCTATGTATTAGCATTCGATTATCAAGTCACTGCATAAAGAAAAGCTTTGTGGGCGCGTGTTAAAGTTCACCCTGTCAGAAATGATGTTCCGCATGAGCCTTGGCTGGCCCCCTCTATCTTCGATGTTCCACCCCCCATGGCCTTGAAACGACGGGCAAACGTGGCAGTCGCATATCAAATTAGTGCGGTGTCCTTATCTCTTTACACTTTCCAATGCGACAAAATGGGCCTCTCTTGAAGGCCATGCTACTCCGCTCTGCCTGGCGTTTGGTCAAGGAAGGGTTAACGCCATTCCAGGCTCAGGCCCCCGTTACTGTCCTTTTGGAATTGGTTGAGAACATGCGGTCGTTTTCACTTCCGTCTGTCCCCATGTACCTAGACAACCAACAAGTGCAGGTCAATGAGGCATGATTGATCGCTCTCTTCAGGAAGAAAGAGAGAGGAGACAACATGGACTAACATTCGGTCCCACGAGGCTGGCGGGATATGCGGGACATGGCCCCGATCTCAGAAATGATTTACAATGGTTCTGAGGGTTCCGCTGACATGCTGCATTTTGCTTCTGGGGACCCACCTCTTGCCACAACCTTAACGTAAGAAATGGGCAGTAAACAAGCCCGTGATATAGTTCAATTGACAAAAATATGGCAAAGTAGCCTCTTGAAGTAGGGAATACGAACTGTCCTTTTGTACGATAGTTAAAGGCAAAGTTTGGTGATATACTCTGAGTCTCGTTGTCTCAATGATGATCGAGAGATAAAAGCTCCACTAGCCCTCGATAAACAATTCCTTCCCAACTCGATACTTGAATTGCATGAGAAAACGACACCAAGTCAAGTTCAATGACCTTAGGAGTTATGGTGCATTTCATTACGAAAATCACGCTCACGACCTTATGCTACATCTCGCAGCGTTGGGCTCCAATAATAGTTCCTTATCAACGGAGTAGCTGACTTGTACAGCTCTCTCTTATGATCATCAACTTAGTTCCTTCTTTCTACCAGGTAAGACAGTCCGACACAGAGAGCAAGTGTCTCTGAAGAAGCTTCAAAGATAAGAGTGTCGGGATGCGTTTGCTCTTTGGAAACTTTGCCATTCGATTGACTCCTGTGAATTACTCATTTTGTGAGATATAATGAAAACTGTGTGCTTCCGTAATGAGCAGCTTCTTGAGGCTGCATTCTCTTATTATGTAACAGCCCGTGATGTAATGATCGTCATGGAATTGAACTAGCCATCGATTGTATGGGGTAAGATCTGACCGTATCTTCTCCAATCCCAAGTCGCGCTAGCTCTTTCAGGGGATAGTACAATTAACCTCCACGTTTTAGCATGAGCAGCTTGTTCTTATTACTCCTTTGAGCGGCACGAGACGTACGGTTCGCCTCATAGGCCTGAATTGTGCGTACAATGGCAATTCGAACCGACATTTCCAGAGTTTGGCACGCCGATGTAGAAAGTGGTCTAGGAGGAAGAGTCTTGTAAACAGCTGGCCAAGCGCTAAAAAATGGTGTTAGCGAAGTGGGGGCGCCTCGGATGAATGGGTGCTTCGGCTGCCGGCCAAACCCGCTCGCCAGGACATGGCTGCTGTGGAATGGCGGCTAAAACCGGGGAGGAAGAGAAACTGAACCAGCAACTGACGGCTGCCTGGGTGGCGAGAACAAGCGGAGACTGTCTAATCTCAACGCTCCGACCCGAGACGAAGCGAATTTGAAGATTTGCTTTTCTTTTTTCGAAAAAACGTGACTAATAGACGCTCGACATGGATGTGTCGGCTTCATGACTTGCAACAACCTTGTAGAGCACCCGTCCTGGCTGTTGACCGGCCAAGCCCACTACAAGTCTGCAATACCACCGTTTCTGAGGGGCAGCGGTGTCTCCCAAACTGTGTTGTCCCAGGTACAACATTCAGACTCAAGAACGACGATGCTTCCACCCTAAACCGTTCAGTCGACTTGACGACGAATCACTTTTACACGACGCTGTCAACTACATCTTATCGGCCGGGCGGGCTTGACGCGAGGTTTCGGGATACGGACCAGGTGATAGTGGAGGACGACGACACCATGGCCCGCCTCAAGTCGAGTTCGAGATCCAGGAAGCCCGGTCTTATTTCAAGGCCCCAGCAGCTTCTCAGCTCCTCTTCCATCACCCCAAATCGCTTGGCCCGACAAGATGCTTCTGCCAGGCGCACTAACCTCAGTAAGTACCTGAGTACCATGGAGACAATTTAAGCTAATTGGGTGTTTCCAGGCACATGGAGCCCTGAACCTTGCAAGACACAAAGCCCACTGAAGAAGGCCCCGGCTTCGGCCGTAACCCAAACCCTTCGTACGAGCAGCCCCGATTTCCCCGACCTCAACGCCGATGGTCTGGAGTACTTAGACTTAACCAACGATGCCTCTGAATTCTCTGACTCACGACCGTTCAACAGAGATGCGAAACTTTGCCGCGAAGATGACGCATCTCGACCCAAGCTAGTAGTCTCGAGCGGTAGAAAAAGAAAGAGCAGTGAAATCAGCGAGGAAGAATTCAATAACCTAGGCGATTTCCCAGCCATCTACGAACTTCCCGGTACATATTCTCCCACGAGCCCTGGGAATCGACCGGGAACACGTCGAAGAGACGGATCTCGCGGCAGTCGAACACGCCGAACCACTGATGGCTTCAAAAACCGTCTGTCAACCGAAATTTCACCCATCAGTGAGGCGGACGGAGATGAAATACTATCGCCCTCAAGATATGTACACAGTCCGCTTGCTCATGAGCAGTCCCCTCGGAAATCCTTACCTGTCATCGACACTCAGCACCCCTCAAAGGGACCAACAAGCCCTTTGAAGGAGCCTGCTGTTAATTCTGAAGCTTCCAATCCAGTCCATCGGACCAACTCGCTTCCCCTTCGAATAGAGGATGGCAGAAATGAGCCATTCATTCCTGACTCCGACGGAGAATTTTTGATGCCCCCTTCCCATAATAGCTCAATCGCCATATTGAAAGTCTCTACGAATAAACCAGCACAAATTTGTTCTCATGCAGGGTCGACAGCTATGCCTGCGGTCCAACCAGACTTTGCTTCGCTCTCCCAACGCCTCATTACTCCAGGAATAGCCGCCCCTAGAGTGCGCGCCATCGCGTCAAACAGCTCGCAGACCGCCAAGGCTACCCCTGAAAATTCTTTCAATGAACTTCCCCGTACGACCCATCCCGAATCAAGTCAAACATTGTTTCTTCTGAATCAGTTGAGTTCTCAACCACTGACCTTGACTAAATGGAGTCAATTCATGGAAACGCTCATTCAGCAAAACGATAAGAATTTCAAAAGAGCGATTAATGAGCGTTGGCCGAAGGAGAAGCGAAGTGAGGTCAAGTCAGAAAAAGAGCGGTTGTTACGACAACAGAAGGCCTTCAAACAACTCACTGCCCCAACGGATGAGTATAGGGCACTTTGTAGGAAACGCGAAGAGCTTACCCAAGTCATTACTCAAGCCTACGCCGAAGGCCTTGACACGGATGAGGACGAAGTTCGACTTGATGACCTCACTGATGAAATCCAAGCGGTGGAGCAGGCCATTCTTAAAACAATCGATGGCACTGGGCTAGATGTAGCTGGCTTCCTTGGGACTTTCCAGAAACCAACGCATGGTCGCCCTCCTGCATCAGTCATTGTGAAGGGCACTCGACCAATGTTTCAAAAGAGTGTCAACATGTCTATGATGTCGAATGTTGCCACACTAGCAAGCGAGATGGGTACGCGAGTTGTTCATGAAACTCAGCTGCCCAATGCTTCTCAGAACTTGCAGCACCTAGCAACATCAAGGATTGAGGCCTCACAAAGGACGAGTGCTATCTCCCAGAAAAACCACGCTGTCGGGGCTCCTCTTTTCCCGAAAGACACCGCAAAACCCTCAAATGCACCTTATCAGTCAAGACCGGCGACGAGATCATCAATGGCGGATCCCATGCCTGTGGATGCAGAATTTGATGTCGATGACGACGGCTTCTCTAATCTAGATGAACTCCACCTCCAGCCAGTGCTCAAAGCTGCAAGAAACTTAGCACCAGGCAGTCGAAGTCCGCCTCAAGCGACACATCGTCACCCTGGCGATGAATTCAGTGACTTCAGCGACGATGAGGAGATTCTTGCTATTGCACAGGATTATGAGACCCGTCAGTCCCACGCTCCCATCTCGCAAGACTTTAGAGAAGTCTTTTCGGAGACAACTGGTAATGCTGGAGCTGTTGCAAAGCCTCGAGCCTCGTCAAAGGAGCTATTGCCGTCAGTAGCGCCAGAGTCAATCCCTACCGAGCTGATGAAGCATCCGTGGTCAGCTGAAGTTCAAAGGATGCTCAAATACCGGTTCAGAATGAAAGGATTCCGCCATAATCAGCTTGAGGCTATCAATTCAACATTGGGAGGTAAAGATGCCTTTGTCCTTATGCCAACGGGTGGCGGCAAGTCTTTATGCTATCAATTACCGGCCGTTATCAAAACTGGCAAGACTCAAGGTATCACCATTGTGGTGTCGCCGTTGCTCAGTTTGATGCAAGATCAAGTTGACCACATGAAAGCTCTAGGCGTTCAGGCTGTAGCTTTCAATGGCGAGTACTCTGCCGAATATAAGAGACAGGTTATGACTGCTTTCGAGAAGAGAAGCCCAGAGGACTACATTGAGCTCCTGTATGTTACCCCCGAGATGGTGAGCAAGAATACTACCTTCAACAATGGGTTGCGAACCCTGTATGACAAAGGTAAACTTGCTCGCATCGTCATTGATGAGGCTCACTGCATCAGCCAATGGGGCCATGATTTCCGGCCAGATTACAAAACTTTGGGCGAAGCCCGTCAGAGATATCCTGGAGTGCCGGTCATGGCTCTCACAGCCACCGCGACACAGAACGTCATCATCGACATCAGGCACAATCTCGGAATGGACAACTGTCAAACGTTCTCACAAAGCTTCAATCGTCCAAATCTACACTACGAGGTTCGCGGAAAGACAACGAATGCCAAATCTATGGACGAGATCGCGTCGCTGATCAAGTCCAAATATGCGAATCAGAGTGGGATTGTCTACACGGTCTCACGAAAGAACGCAGAAAAAGTTGCGGAGAGTCTTTCGGTCCAAGGAATCGCCGCCAGGCACTACCACGCAGGCCTCGATCCCCAGGAGAAGGTTGAGGTACAAACTTCCTGGCAGCAGGGCCAGGTCAAGATTGTCGTTGCAACAATTGCGTTCGGCATGGGCATCGACAAGCCAGACGTGAGGTTCGTCATACACCACGGACTTCCAAAAACCTTGGAAGGATACTATCAGGAGACGGGCCGCGCAGGCAGAGACGGAGATCCCTCCGATTGCATTCTTTTCTATGGCAAGCAGGATATAAGGATCCTGAAGAAGTTGATTGCTGATGGTGAGGGCAACAATGAGCAAAAGGAGCGCCAGATGTCTATGCTCAACCGTGTCACGGCATTTTGTGACAACAAGTCTGATTGCCGACGGGTTGAAATTCTTCGCTACTTTAGCGAGGACTTTAGTGCAGCACAGTGCCGCAAGACTTGCGACAATTGTAAAGCTGGTTTGATCTTTGAGCAACGAGAATTTTCTGAGTATGCCATTGCAGCCATCAGGGTTGTTCAGGTGCAGAGGAGGATTACTGCGGTGCAATGCGCCGACATCCTCATGGGGAGGAAGTATCCCCCATATGAGACACGTCACTCAGATGACTGGTATGGGATGGCAAAGGGCCTTAAGAAGCATGAGCTTGTTCGAGTACTCGACAAACTACTAGCCGAGAAGGCATTTCATGAGAACAACCAAGTCGGAAATCATGGCATGGTAATCCAGTATCTGAAACTCGGAGCGACATACCGCCTGTTTCTCTCAGGGCAACGGAAGCTCATGTTATCGATTCAAGTACCGGAAGAGGGCACGATTAACAAGCTTTCCAAGCCCCCATCTCAGCAAGCCAGCAAGAAGCCGAAGGGTCAGGATGTGGCCGCCATGCCGTCGCCATACGTGTCTTTACCTGTTCAACGACAGAGAAAGAAATCTCGTACTGTGGAAAGCGACTATGAGAATGGCGCCATGACATTGGACAGCTATGCGAATGAGGGATTCATGGTAAATGATAACGAAGATGAAGAGGCCTTTGAAGAGTTGCCTGAACACCAACCACTGAAGCTGCCCTCGCGGTCGCCTGGGCTTCCAATATCCATCAGTGCTGAGTTGGAGGACTTGAACGAAATACACCGGGATATTGTCGACGGTTTCGTCCAGGAAGCAAAGGTAGCAGGGGAGAAAATCCGAAAGCGGAAAGGGCTCAGATCACCACTGTTCACCGAGAAGGAGCTTCAGGTCATGGCTATACGGTGGACAACTTCTCTTAACAAGATGTCTAAGATTCCAGGCATCCAACTTGACAAAGTCATGATTCATGGACCGGAGATCCTACGTATCTTGCGGAGATACTACAGCGGTTACCGTAAGGTCATGGATCCCAAGTGCTCTGGAAGTAACGACCGGGAGATTGTGGATCTGCTAAGTTCAGATGCCGAGATGGGTGAGGATGCCTACGAGGACGAGGATGGGGAGGATTCTCCTTACTTCAACACCAACAGGTACGCCGATATTCGGGCCTAGGTATAATTCGCAGGCGATTTGAGTCAAATCCTCCACCACAATAGGGTTTCGGGGGCAACATTGAGTGGGAATATTAACAGAACAACATCTACTACTTTATTCTATCTAGCCACAGAGAATAACCAGATGAGACAAAATCAATCAGTAATAATATGGAGGGTGATATCGAATTGAACGAGCAATACCAGATGCTGCTCTGGCGGCTTTGTAAGGCAGCTATTCGACCCGGCGCCGGCATTGAATCCCACTTTCGGTATCAACATCAGCTGAAAGGGAAACTGCTGAGAGATACCAGAGACTACTATAGCGCGATGGAGCTAGCTGGCCCAAAACTCTTTGCATGACCGGCCGGTTTGGACAATTCCTGAAGCTCTTGGGGGAAAGACAAAACAACCTCAATCTATTGCCGTTTTCGGTTTAATGTAAACCCTGTCGAAGGCTTGAAACACTCTGTGACATTCAAGTCCGGCAGGGAACTGATGGTTCTTCATTATGGATGGCTATGGTGGGGCTCTGATCGCAACAGCGCCTCCGAGAATACTAAGAATAATATAGCAAATTTGTAAGACCTGCTGGGACTTTTATTACCGTGTTATTTAGGTGGCGAGAGAAGTACTCCAGTTGTCCCTTATGTTAATTGGCTACCACGCTCCTGCTGACCACGGGGGAGGCCTATGACGGCTCAGAAGGTAGTACAGTACATGCGGCTATTATGACGATCATTTCATCAATCGATGGGACCAATCATAAGCACCGGAGGCCCAACCGAGCGGAGAACGTCCGCTTACATCAAAACATCTCAACCCCACAAAAGGCATGCTCAGCCAATTTTGCTGAGCATGATTCCTTCTTATCCTGTTATAAAATATACTTTTTAGGGCAGCACGTCGCAAACCGATTTCAACCAAATTATTCTTACCAGCATTATCTGAGTCATGTCCGGTTTTAGCCAATACCGCCAGCGTCCTCTTCTCCCTGCCGTTCAGCCTCAAACCTCGGCCCCTACTCCTCAAAACTTCCTCCCTCGAAACATTTTCCCTCGACCCTCACGAACCTGCGCCGCGATTGCTTGCGAGGGCTGTCGAAAACGGAAAACTAGAGTACGATCACGATTCTAGCCACATATATTACATCTAACCGTTGGCATAGTGCAGCGGAAGTCGACCGCGTTGCACACGCTGTACCCGAGCCGATTCAGAGTGTACCTACGCATCCCCGACCAAGGACATTGAGCTACGACGACAGTTTAGACGCCTCCAGACAGAAAAAACTGCGTATCAGAGGCTTATAGATACACTGCGTTCAAGAGACCCCCGCGAGGCGAATCTTATCCTCGATCTGCTTCGGCAAAACACAAGCGTGCACGACGTTCTGCGCCAGATAAAACACGGAGACATGCTATGCGAGCTGTCTACTGTGCCTGAGACTAGGTACAGCTATAGCTTCCTATCTTAAAACCTCCTCCAACCTTTCTCAAGTCGTGAGACAATCCCTGTCCATTCTCCGAGGTACCAGCGAGCAACCAGGCAAGAGAATGGCGAATCCCTGGGCCCAGCTCGGAGAATTTCATAACAAGATCCTTTGCTCTTTACCCCTGTACAAGTACTAGTGATTCGCCATTATGCACAAAAACGGGCTCCTTTGCTATGTGGCTTGCAAGACAAGGTTCCTGCTATCCCGTTGTCAAATCCCTCTTCTTGCCGGCTTGTGTAGGCCCACGACCCAAGGGGTTACAACTCTTACTAACTCTTTTGGATAGTATTGTTACCACGAGTATCACCCCGGCTCAAGTTTTATATCCCCCATCGCTGGGCAACTCAAGACGGTTACCGGAGGCCAAAAAGGCAGGTTTCTGATTAAACACCTACTACCGTAGTAGTCAATCCCTGGTAACTAGACAGACAGACAGATCTATTACGCCCGGTAGGCCACCGCCCATAGGGCTCTAAAAACTAAATATACATACATTTCGCCAATTAATGTCTTGATCTCGCAGAGCCCCTACGTTTCCTGCCTTGTTCTTCTCTGACTCTTCATTCTTCTCCTTCTAGATCCCCGTATCGGTTAGTGGTAGCAGATCAACTTGAAGCCCAATTCCTCCAAGTGTTCAGTTTCCTATCTTCGGCGGCTGAAGCGGTGCCTGCTTTTGGTTGTACGAAGGGTAGCTGTTGTTAGTAAGTGTGTTTTCGTAATCGGAAGCTGATCGGTCTTGTTGTCATCTTTGCTCTAGGCGACCTGTAGCGATTGCAAATCTGATCGTGGCTCGCACCGCTTCCATATTCGGTGTCCATTTCTGTCCATCTGACGCTCCCTTACCTCCTAGGTGAAAGGATAGGTTGCCACGCTTTCTTCTACACATTGGGGCATCATCTCCTTGCGCTGTGCTGTCCATTTTACGCATCGAAAGAGAAAGTGCTCTACCGTTCCCTTTGCCTGTCCGCATGGACATTCATCTGTTGGTGCTGCTCTAATCTGATAGAGATAACCGTTTAGTCGCGCCATTCCGGTTCTGAGCTGTGCTAACACGCTGGCTTCTTTCCACGATAGCTGATTGTAGAGTAGACGGGTGTGTTTTCCGGGTAGAGCTAGGTCGACCTTCTTTGAATGCCTGCCAACTCCATCTGGTAGCTTTCTCTCATTCCGCAGGCCTGCCCTTGTTCCGCTGAGAATTGTAGTCTTTGCTTTGATCGCCCCATTTTTCGGCGTGACGTATGGCTCGGTCGCATGACGGGCTGACATCTTGGCTATCTTCTGGATTTTGAGTTCACCACCAGATGGTAGCCAGATGAGATTGGCTCTGTTTCCGTCTTCTCGGAGCTTCCCTACGGCATCATATATCCTCCGAATATGGCTTTGACCTGATTGTTGGCGAGGATTTCCTATAGCTTGTGCTGCCGATCTGTTACTCGTCAAGATCACAACGACTCGATACTTCATCTCTGGCAGACAGTTAAGCCCATGGGCGATAGCTGCCACTTCGGCTGCATAGGGGTTGTGTTCTTCTCTCGTGCCCAGCGTCACCGAAAAGTTCTCAATGATCTTGCCGGCCCTCGCCACAGATACAGGAATCCGAATGGTTCCTCCCATGCCAACGAGATCGTTCCTCGCGGAGCTGCTTGTCGTTATTCTGACCGCCCATCCTGCTTTGGCTAGTTCTGTGATCTGGTCCTCGTTTTCCCCATCCTGTCCGCTCAGCACGACTTGCATACGTGACTCCCACGGTGCGATGGCGAACGGCTGAATGACTTCCATGGTATTTCTTGGTAGCTCTCTGCATACGTCTGCAATGCGTCTAAGAGGAGATATGAAGCGCCGAAAAGCTTTGATCCCTCGCAAGAGGTTTCTGACTGGGTTAGTCCGCGGCAGCGTATGAATCTCTACCCAAAGTTTGCTTGCTCTCCTCCAGAACCGTTCATGAATGGTCGCTATGTGAGCTTCCACTTCAGCTACCCCTGTAGCCACGCTTGTAAATGATCCTATGACTGCCTGTGCTCCTACTCTTTGTACTCGATGAATGGCATATGCCGACGCCGTTTTGCACGCGTGCATCCAGACGTTGGAGGCATAGTCTACCACAGGAGCTACCATGGCTGTGAAGAGCTGTCTCGTTGTCGAGGGAGCCATCCCCTTCAGGCGTTTCAGTTCCATTGCAGCTTCTAGCCCCCTAGTCGCTGCCCTGGCCATGTGCTGTTTGTAGTGCAGGCGCGAGTCCATGACGACCCCAAGGACCTTGATTTGGTCTTTGGGAGAGACTTTCTCGCCCTTGATGGTGAACGGTTCCGAGTCTACCCTGCCTGTGTATCTAGTAAAATGTATGATCGCCGTCTTTTCCGCTTCAAAAGTTGCGCCGCTGCGCTTCTCCCAGTCCAGAGCCTTGTCGATTATTGCTTGTATTCCTCTCCGGTTGCTCTGGGCTGTGGGCCCAGACACCCACGCCGTGTAGTCGTCAACAAATGCGATGGCTCCGCCATTCCTGTCGATTTGGGTCTGCACTAGATCCGCATTGAAGAATAGGAACAGCATCGGTGATAAGGGCGATCCTTGCGGGAGTCCTGCTTGCGGAAGAGGCCTGCTCTCGGAACTTTGTCCATTAATCATGATGGTCGCGGTTCGCTCGGAGCAAAATGCATCCACCCAGCGTAAAATCCCTTCAGGGATCCCTCTTGCTTTCATCCGCTGCAATAATCTCTCCTTACATACACCGTTGTATGCGCCCTTCACGTCGAAGCTGATGAGACTCACAACGTGACGTGAGCGCCATGTCGAGAAAATATGCTCCTGTAGAAGTACGAGGGCCTGCTCTGCCGACCGCTGCTCGCGCGCAC
>JABCJW010000018.1:0-14304 GCA_013184375.1 Fusarium newnesense
GATGTAATAAAACTTAGGATCCCTATCCTAAGTGAGAAAAAATGTTATATAAACTTAGGATAATTTAGTATAGGTTTAGTAAATCTTAGATTTAATAAAAAGCCTAAGGTAAGTTTAATATAATTTTAGAAGATCTTAAATTAAATATTTTTAGCATCTTGCTTTAATAACTGCTCACTCCATAGCGTCACAGCTGATGTTAAAAAATCGCAAAAATGAATTTTGGTGGAGTCTAACCACCTGCGCTGGACGAACAGGGAATCGAACCCTGGACCACTCCCAGATGCGAGCATCTGATAGACGAAACTTGCTAAGGGAGTATTATACCACTAAACCATTCGCCCGGAATTGTTGAACTGCAGTGCCAAAATTGTGTCTAGATCGCGCGCACGACAATGGCGCGGTGGAAATCGATTGGATAATGCGAATCACCTCCTGTTGTCTGAAGCGGTAACCATTCAAGTTCAAGTGATGTCATCCGATTTTTTTGGGTTGTGTCTCGAGATTGAGTTTTCCAACGCATTGAAGATTGGCCCCAGGGCGCGAGAAAACCTCTGACACTGAACAGAGGTGCCAAAAATACGTAGTCTAAGGCCTACTAAACCTAAACTAAATTATGCCTAAGCTTTTCTAAAGCTTATTATCTTTTAGGAGAGAGGTCCTAAGGTTCATTGCATCCCCTTGATCAGGTCACGAGAGTTTGTGGCGGGAAACTTTGGTGGGTCGTTTGAGCCGCACCGACAAAGAATAACCGCCAACGATATGACAGAACATCACTGCACTTCAGCCTCAAGAGTTTTATAACCAACACAGAATCATTAAAAATCTACCAAATAAATACAAAAACCCATCTATGAACTTTTCCCCTCACTGCGCAGCAACCATCGCCCCAACCGGTTTAACCTCAACGTCATCAATCTCCATCTGCAGGGTAATCTTCTCCCAAACCGCCGAGTTACCCAACTCCTCAAACGTATCCTCCACCACCCTCGCCGTCCTCTCCACAATCTCATCAACATCCTCCTTCGTCACGATAAAAGGCGGACAGACCAAGAAGTGATCTCCACTGTACCCATCATACCCACCATTAGCGTTAAACAGCGCGATTTCGTACCCAGCGCTCATTCCGCGCGAGTGCAGCAGGCTGTTGAGCCCGAGATCGTAGGGGAAGGGGGCTTTGGTCTTTTTGTTGGTCACGAACTCGACAGCCCAGAAGAGTCCGCGGCCGCGGATGTCGCCGACGTACGGCATGGGGAGGAGGCGCTCTTTGAGCTTGGAGCCGAGATAGTCGCCCATGGAGCGGACGTGCGAGAGCATGTTTTCATCGCGGATGATCTGCTGGACTTTGAGGGCGGCAGCAGCGGCTTGGGGATGGGCCATGTAGGTTTGGCCGTGGGCAAAACCCTTGCCGCTCTTCTGGAACGACTCGACGAGCTTGGAGTTGATCATGACTGCAGAGACGGGAGCATATCCTGCGCCGAGACCCTTTCCGACAACAAGAATATCAGGAACGACATCTTCCTGCTCCCAAGCGTGGAGAGTTCCTGTACGGCCCATTCCGCACATGACTTCATCGAGAATAAGAAGAGCGTTGTACTTCTCGCAAACAGCCTTCATAGCAGGAAAGTATCCCTTCAACGGCATCGCACAACCACTCGCCTGCACCAAAGCAGTTAATAAGATGAATCTCGCAAAGATAAGAGATGACTTACACTCCCTCCAACAGTCTCAGCCACAAAAGCGCAGACCTTATCAGGCCCAATTCTCAAAAACTCATCATCGAGCTCTTGGGCAAGGCGCGCGACATACGCCTCGTCATCTTCACCGTCACGCTGTCCTCTGTACGAACTGCATGCCGATACACGCGAGGAATTCTGCGAGATCAATTGCACGAATGGATCTTTTCGCACTTTGAAGTCACCCAGCGTCAGCGCACCGAGCGTAGCGCCGTGCCATGCCCCAACACGAGCAATGAAGTGGCTTCGTTCAGTCTGAGGGATAGCGAGATGCGAAAAGTGCGTTTTTGCAAGCTTGAGCGCGACTTCGACAGCCTCAGATCCTAAAAAGCAGTTAGCACTCCAGTATCCACCCGACAACATTGTATGAGCTTACCTGATCCGCAAAGAACAGCCTTGGACATGAGCCCATTCGTAGACTCGACAAGAAAATCCGCAAGATCTTCTGCGGCCTGCGTCTTGTAAAAGCCAGGATGACAATACGGAACACTCACCAGCTGCTCTACAACAGCTTTCTGAACGTCCTTGTTATCATAGCCCAGACACGCAACAGCCGCTCCACTGGTAGCGTCTAGGATCTTGCGCCCATCGCTAGTGTTGAGATAGATCCCCTCGGTCGACTCAATAAGAGCCGCGGGATGTTTCTGAAAGTTTTTGTAGAGAAGACTGTTTGTAGGCGCCATGATGTAATGCTGAAGTGATAATGATTTTACAATCCATCGTGTCGCGTGCCTTTCTTCTTATATACCTCAATGATATCAGAGATGCGCTCATCGCTGTGACTAGCTCTTGACAATCATTGATAGACAGACGCGAAAATGTTTCGATAAGCCTTAGTCTCCGATGTGGCTGACCAATATTTCCAGGGATGTGGTGTAATGATGCCTTCTGGCGGGCCGCATAAGCTTGCCCCACAGCAAGAAACAGGGCGGTGTCTTATAACCAGCCTCCTATCACTCCATCTTCTCCCATTCTACAGCATCTCTCGATCTGCATCAATTTGTGAGACACGGCCCAAAGCGACTATTTGCTGCTGTCTCATCTCAGCCGCAATCTCAGTGTCGATCTTTGCTGCTTAGGGCCCGCCCTTGGAAAAGCGGCACGGGCGGCTGCACCCAGAGGCACAGCTACTTTAAGGCCTTTGCCGTCTTACTCCTCCCAACCTCTTTTTACCTTTTATCTCTTATTGGATATTATTTGTTTACCTCAGTACCTATCCCTTACTTCGTAGATTTTTGTTGAACTGCCGAGAGTGGAGAAATGGAAATCCCGTTCAAGGATGTTGCCTTTGATAAGTCAGATCCTCATGGATCAGCCCTGTCGCTCTCTCCGCTCCTGTTCCCCGATCGAAAGATCGACGACATGCGTATTTCCGCTTTGACTCAGGGCACGACGAATGGCGTGAGTATTGCCTCATATTGACCTCCCAGGTACCAAGTACACGGGACTTTCTTTTCGCTAAAAAACAAATTTGGCAGCTGTTCAAGGTTACGATCGATGGATCCACTGCAGATGCGGTGCTAATCAAGGTCTACGGAGATGGCACGGACATCACCATTGATCGCGAGAGTACGTACCCATTCCCCCAATCCTTGTTCCCCCGAGAGTCTGTCATTCTCGTCTGGAACTTCCGTCTTGGATTCGTGTCTGACGTGACATGTCGTGACAGAGGAACTCAGGGTGCACAAGCTCCTGGCTGAGCGTCAACTCTCCTCATCTCCACTGGTTCGCTTCAGTAATGGACATGCGTATCAGTTCATCTCTGGACGAGTCTGCTCTGAAGGCGACATGTCTGAGACAAGAATTTTCCGCGGCGTTGCGAGGGAGCTGGCTCGGTGGCACGCGACGCTTCCTACAGCAGACCCAAAGGAGGTCCTGACCTACAGACCAGGCGTTTGGTCCACCGCGAAGAAGTGGCTAGATGCTATCTCCAAACATCCTCACCGGTCAAAGGCCGAAATTGATGATTTGCATGAAAAGTTCAAGTATCTAGCCGATGCCCTGCTGTCAACTGACATGTCGGAACCCTTGGTACGTCGTTGCATTCTATTTTTGCTTGTCTGCTACTAACCCGCACAGGTTCTCGCTCACGGCGACCTCTTGTGCGCAAACATAATTGTACAAGAGTCGGGTGATGGCATTGATGTCGCATCAGTCCGATTCATTGATTACGAGTAAGTCATACCCTGCTCTGCAAATGCCCCCAAAACAGAGACACTGAACGACCCTGAGACACGCCACGTACTGTCCTCGGGCCTTTGAACTGGCAAATCATTTCGCAGAATGGACAGGCTTCGACTGCGACTACAATCTGCTCCCCAAGACATCAACCCGACGTGCCTTCATCACGGAGTATCTCACGACCCACGCCGAACTCTGTCGGGAGCACAAGGCAGACGTACCGACTGTCAATGATGCTTCTGTGGATCATCTAATGCGTCAGGTCGACGATCACAGGGGGTTTCCTGGGTTTTACTGGTAAGTCGCCATTCTGTCTCACAAAGGGACAAAGTGTGTGGTGGTACAGATACAGAGACACTGATTACACCGCTGCGACAGGGGTCTCTGCGCTCTCATCCAGGCTGAGACAGCGACCGGAACTATCGACTTTGACTACGCGGGGTATGCGGCGAAGCGCTTCGCAGAATACGAGAGCTGGCGTAGTGTGCGGGAGGGAAATAGCCCGTCTCTGCCCCTGAGGGAGAAAGTCTGGTCAATGCCGTAGAGCTGAGCACCCCCACGGTAAGGCATCAGCGGGCGAGACAGACATGCAATTCCTTAGCTAGAATACGTACTGCAAGTAGAGACGGCACAAGAGAGAAAAAGTCAGACACCTAACTAAACTTGATTGGTCACACGACTGTGCAATGTATGACTCGTCTTAGCCAAAGGGAGCCTCTGGCACGCGCACAGCAGCACGAGCTGGGTCATGATTCGTCTATGTAGCAGTCCCCTTTGAGAAGGGGGCGCTATTTTCCTTTCTTTTTTTGCTGCTTGGGGGAGCTGACGACAAAGCCAAGCTTAGTTCGATCGCATGATCTAGAACATGCATGGGCCGTGCGAGAGAAGATCGCCGGTGTCAAATTGACGGGGCGAGAAGAGAATATATCGGAAATTTAAAAAGTTCTGCTTAATAAATGAGGCAAAAGACTAGAACCACCACCTCAACCCTCTCCTCCTCAGGGTTCATCGTTTTGTACATATCCCTTTTTTTTTTGTTCAGTATTCATCATGGCGGCAGCTGGTCGTTTCCTCTCGAGCATCGGCGCCGATGTTCTGTGGCGGTCAAGCCGAGACCTAAAGATTCTGATCCTTCTCCGCTTCATCCGCCTGCTCGGCTATGGAGGAACGACGCTTGTTCTGGCGCTGTATCTTAACGCGCTGGGATTTCACGACACGCAGATTGGTCTGTTCATGACGCTGACGCTCGTGGGTGATCTTGCTATCAGCTTTATCCTCACCTGGGTCGGCGATCGTGTTGGCGTGAGGTTGACTGCTATTGTTGGAGCGCTGTTGATGAGTGCTGGAGGCGTTGCCTTTGCGTACTTTGAGAATTTCTGGCTGTTGCTTCTGGCGAGCATCGTTGCTGTTATTAACCCAAGGTATGTTTACTATTTGTTTGTGATATTGGGGAGGGGACTGACGATGTAGTGCGAATGAGATTGATCCCTTCAAGGCGATTGAGGAATCAGCGATTGCTCGCCTCAGCACAGCACATACATGCAATGACATGTTTGCATGGTGGTCTATGCTAGGCATGTTCGGCACAGCAGCAAGTAATCTCCTAACAGGCTGGCTCATCAACGCCCTCGAAGACAACGGCATGAAAAAACTAGATGCCCACCGCATAATCTTCCTCAGCTACGCCGGTATCGGCCTCCTCAAGCTCCTCTGCTCACTCTTCCTCAGCTCCGAAGTCGAGCAAATGCCCCTCCAAAAAGAATCCTGCTCAACCCCCCAATCCGGCATCCTCACCCCCGAAGAGCCAGCATCCGATGATGATGAGGCTGCTCCTCTTCTCGACGATAATTCCTCCGGCTACGGAGCCGTTACCCAAACACAAGCCCAAGTCCTCGCCACCGCGCAGGAGAAGCGCCTCTTCACCCCGTCCTCCTTCACCTTCATGTGGAAGCTTTCTCTCGCACTGATCCTCGACTTTGTGGGCTCTGGTCTTGCACAGATCTCGTGGATGACATATTTCTTCAAGCGCGAGTACGACATGCCCGAGGGCGCGCTGGGCTCCGCGACCTTCACCGCCGGCATAATCTCCTCCGTGCTGAACCTCGCGTCGTCACCGCTGTCACGCGCCATCGGACAGGTGCAAACCATGGTCCTATGTCACACGGTCAACTCCATCTCGCTGCTCATGGTGTCTGTGCCTGGGAACAAGTACATCGCCCTTGTGATCTTCATCTTCAGAATCGTCACGCGTGAGATTGATAATGCGCCGCGACAGGCGTTCATCTCGGCCGGGGTTTTGGACCATGAGAGGACTTCGGCTATGGGTGTTGTTAATATTACCAAGACGATTGGAAGTTGTCTTGGTTTGTACATCACGGGTTTGTTCGCGGGGTTGGATAAGTTCTGGCTTGCGTTCATTCTCGCTGGTGCACTCAAACTCTCGTATAATGTTTTGATCTTGGTATTCTTTTGGAAGAGGCGTTAAAAGTGTATCATTAGCATTTTATTAGTCGTTATCACTGCATATCTTGTGTTTTTGCATGCTGCATTAGATAGAATTGGTCGAGTCCTGTGTTTAGATGCCCCAATTGTAGTAAGACCTTTACTCTACATGTTTCTCAGCATTTGTGCTCTGATGAGGCCCATTCCAACGACCAGGTTCCAGTCGTCATATCCACGACATGCTGCGATACCGGTCCGCTGTATGAGATTCATTTCTCGGACTCGGTCTCTGCCGTGCCGCTGTGTCAAATGCAATGAATCATATCTAGAACAGCTGCAGGTGGCCTCAAACACATCTGCCGAGTTTAATCAATAGTTCAGCTAAAGCATGATTGAGTGTCTGTACAAGGCATTGGCTGCATTCCCTGAATACTGTATCTGCATCAATCCAATTACTTCTCACCGCTGACCGCACTATTGAGCTGACTTCAGCTGTCTCTGCATGCAGATTGAGGTTCCATTGTTGATCGACATCAGCTGGATTGGGCCGAAAGTGGCTTGCTGACATCCCCATAAGGGATGTGATTGATGCGATGCACTCATCGCCTCAATATCACATTCGTAAGCTCCAAATTGCTATATCCTCCTCAATTCTGTCTTACATGGTGTGCATCTATAATACACCCAGGTTCTCTCATCTCTTTCTCTCATCCAATCTGGAAAGCTTTGTCTGAAGTCATTCCCATTGGTCAATCCTCGCAATGGACCATCTCCTCCATCTTGATACAGACGTCGTCTGTCTCCTCGCCAAACTAAACTCCTATGACTATATCATTGTAGGCAGTGGTTTCGGTGGAGGCCCTTTGGCTGAGCAGCTCGTATCGCAACAATACAAAGTCTTGCTGATCGAGCGCGGCAGCGTCATTTTCTCAACCCACGTTCTCAATACTTCTCGTCCTTACTTCAATCGAGGCGCAAGCAACTCCCCCGAGGGTAACGAGCGCGTATATGACGCTGTAAAGGCCAAAGTCCAATGCACCGACCGCTCTGATAGTTATGTCGGCGGCCCAGTTTATTGCGTGGGAGGGCGCTCTAATCTTTGGGGCACCTGGATCCCAGAGATTGGTGACGAGACTCTCGGTGCTTTCTTCCCGCCTGATGTTGTTGATTACCTCAAGGGTGATGAGATCCAAGGATACAAGAAAGCGTTCAGATACCTCACTGACTCGCAGCCTGGCGATGTCATTTACCCAGAGGGTGACGGCAAGCATGAAGTTAGCGCTACAGAGATTGGCGACGCAAGTGAGATGTTGAACAATGCCCTATCTGGTTCAAAGTTCAATCTCATGCCCATCGCAGCGCAATTCAATGCCCCGGCACCTTACAAGTTCGCCCAAGGTGCATACAGCACTACCCTGGGCATTATCAACCGCATGTACGCCAACGATCAGTATCTCTCTGTTCTCCTCAACACTGAGGTCATCGCCGTCCAACACACCGCCAGCAACACCTTGTAAGTGTACCCATTAAAACATCGAGTGTGCTAGCTGACGATCAAGGCGCAGTAACAAAACTGTCAGCGCTCTCAAGATTAGAGACAAGGCTACCAACACCATCAAAGATTTGTATGTCGGCCGAGCCAAAGTCATCCTCTCCGCCGGCACAATCGGCACCGCCTCCATCGCCCTCAACAGCGGTCTCGACCACCTGAACCCCTTGGTAGGAAAAGGTCTCATCGACCATAACGTCTGCTATGTGCGCTTCGCCAAGGAAAAGTCCGACCACGTCACCGAAAAGCCCCTCAATCTTAAAACACATCTCAAAGTCGGTGGTGAAGAATGTCTCGTCACAGTAACGATCAATGCGAATTTCTTCTTGGCTGGAAGTTCCGCAACGCTCAACACGACGCATTTCTATCGTCGTGATGGAACCCTCATGAGTCCTACTAAGGATGCGGCTGATGAGAAGGAGAACTTCGATACTATCTGCGTACTCTTTGAGTTTGTTGGGAAGCTCGATGATGAGAATTCTGTTCTCAGTCTTCCGGGCTTGGACCCTGTCTTGGATATTCGTCGACCGCCGATCAAGCATGAGGTCCAGTGTGCTATGGAAGACATCATCAGCAGAGTTCGCGATGCATTTGTTGGGCTGAAGCCCAACCAAGCTACATATGCTGACCCAGGAGTGTGTCCCGACCCTGGCTTGAGACCGCAGCATCTGGGCTTCGGAGTGTTTTCTCATGAGTGCGGAACGATGAGGATGGATGGACCGAAAGGATCTGGTGTCGTGGACTCGAACCTCAAGGTGAAGGGACTCGATAATCTATGGGTTTGTGATCTTTCGGTTCTGCCTGTTAGTCCAGAGGCCAATCCTTCGTTGACTCTGGCGGCTCTTTCGCTGAGGCTTGCTGAGCATCTGTGCGGCAAGAATCATTGACGTAGGAGAGAAGCGCTATTGCTTCGAGGTTTATTAGGATGACTAGTTCGTTTGCATCATCATTATCTAGTTGGATATTGGAAGGATTCGCTTATTTGTAATCTATGCTGCGTTTGATGCCATTCGTCCGTGATCCCGGCCGAAAGACGGCCATAGAGCTTAAACTCCAAGCACATTCGGCCGAAGTTCGGATTTAACGTCGCGAATATCCATTTATTCTAGGTTCTATGTTACTATACATAAGATGACCTGTACCTCTCAATAGTTCTTGATTCACTCTCAAATTAACGAATATTCATCCTTCACAACACCAAAGCCTTAGACCAACTTTCATTCATTCCCAAAACCTAGCCATGTCGACGAAACAATTTGCAAAAGATCAGCCTGAAGGCTTCTCTAATCGCATCGAAAGAGTTGCAATTGTCGGCGTATGTTCCATCTATCACTTATCTATCGCTCCGCTGACACTAACTAGGCTGGTGGCAGACAAGGCGCCCAGATAACCGAGCAACTCCTAAAGACAGGAAAGCATACCATCACTGCCCTGACTCGTATTGGTAGTACTTCTAAGCTTCGAGGAAGCACCAAAGCTATCCCCGTCGACTATGAGGACGAGGAGTCTCTCGCATCAGCTCTGAAAGGTCAACAACTCCTCATCATTACCCTTGCTGTTACTGTCGACCCAGAAGTCCATCATCGCATTGTTCGTGCAGCTGGCAAAGCAGGCATCCGCTATATCATCCCTAATATTTACGCCGCAAACGTGGTCATTGAGAATCAAGGTTCTGTTGATGGCTTCTTTCCCGCTGCGCCCCCAATCAATCTCCTCAAAGAGATCGAGCGGGTTGGCGTCAGCTCTTGGATCCTTCTCGTCGGAGGGGTCTGGTTTGACTACAGCTTTCCTTCCGGAGAGTCTTTCATGGGATTTGACATAGATAATCGCAAGGTTACTTTGTTTGATGATGGCGAGGCAAAGATCAACACTAGCACGTTGGCTCAGTTTGGTCGTGCCGCTGCTGCCATTGCAAGTCTCAAAGAGTTCCCGGACAATGAGGACGATAAATCCCCGAGTATCGCCCAGTTTCGCAACAAACCTGTCTATCTCTCGAGCTTTTATGTAAGCCAAAAAGATATTTTGAGAAGCATCCAGCGGGTCACGAACACGACAGACGCAGACTGGGAGATCAAGCATGAGAGCAGCGCTGATCGAATTGAGAATGGCAAGGCGATGGGGAGATCTGGCAATATCATGGGACTTGTGCAGGCTTATTATTCGTTCATCTTCTCACCGGAGGGCCAAAAGCTGAAAACTCAGGATAAGCTTCACAATGACCTGCTTGGGCTTCCGGAGGAGGACTTGGATGAAGTGGTCAAGGATTGCGTTGAGAAGGCTGAGAATAAATTTAGACCACCCACTGTAACTGTAATAGGATAGCTCAGCAGCAGGTGCTGAATTGAAATGCAAGCACAATTGTGGATTTTGTCATTCTAATTTCGGTGAGGCGCAATCTACGCAGGCCAATTGCCAACCGCCAGCTGGCAGTTGTGAGCGCGCAGCCTGATACGAAAACTGACTGCCAATCACTGGCAAGACACCAGTTGGTCAGCAGCCTGGAACTAACTAATCCCAAGTACCAATAGGCGAGACACATTTTACAAACTCGCTCTTACATCAAATCCTACCCAACTCTTGATATTGCTTCCAAACTGATACATTTTACACAACCCTCCTCTCGTGAATTCAGATCTGGACCGTCCTTTGATTCTGTGGCACTATGTCGTTCGGCTTCGGCGTTGGCGATTTTATCGCTGTTGGGGAGCTATGCTGGAATATCTACTCCCGAGTCTACAAAGTATCGCGCGACGCACCGGAGGAGCTTCGTGCTTTAATCCAAGAGCTAGGCAATCTCTCAAATACAGTGAACTTGCTCAACGAAGAAGTACGAGATAGGGAAGAGTGGATAAAACGGGCAGGAGAGAGGCGATTAGAATACACATGCAAAGTCATGGGTCAAGCCAAAGAGACGCTTGAGAAAATGGATCGACTTGCGGATAAATATGCTGAA
The DNA here is from genome assembly GCA_013184375.1 of Fusarium newnesense. Taxonomy (NCBI): domain Eukaryota; kingdom Fungi; phylum Ascomycota; class Sordariomycetes; order Hypocreales; family Nectriaceae; genus Fusarium; species Fusarium newnesense. The sequence goes on from JABCJW010000018.1 coordinate 10,862, forward strand.
CTCGATCCGGGAGTCAATTCACAGGGTTCAAAACGTTCGCTGCGTATTCAATGGAACCGTATCAAGTACGCGTTGGAGGTGTCTAGCATCAACGAGCTCCGCGCCAAGGTTGGGATGGATCCTGGCACAAATCGAATTACCAGGCACTAGGCACTAACCTTCTCTAGTTCATGTCCCATAATTTCCACCTAACACTTCTTTTGCAGGGTGCTCAAAAGTAAGCATATGTTCCATTTCATAAACGGAACAACTGACAAGCAAGCTCGTCCCTGGAACGGATTGAGAAACAGCAAACAAAGACTGACACCAAGTTGGAAGAACTTCGGAACATCATGATCGGTGACTGCCGTTCACGCGAGACTCCTCTTTTGAATGGTCCTTTAGATGAGGAAGTTAGAGCTGAACTCAGCGCGGCTTTCTTGCGAAGTGCAGAGATCGACAACAGGCCTTGGGCCTCAATTGGGATCGACGACTGGCTGCGGGCAGGGAACTGGTGGTTGTTAAAGGTACCAGACAAACTTATCATGACAAGAACTGGCTGTTTAACATTTATTCGCTATAGGCTCGCTCCCAAATAAATCATCTAGCCCAGGGGTCTGGAGATGAAGTTCATGCTTATATCAACCTGCTCAAGGCATGTTGGATACTGACCGACATAGTCTCAATACACCCACAACGGACCCATTTAGGCGCCTCTAATGACAGAAGAAATGATGACATCCGAAATCTCAGCCAGGTAGACTAGACTCTAATTATGTGTCGGCACCTAGACTGACCATCTCAGCTTGCGAAAGCAAGCCTAGAAAACTTTCCAGTTTTCGACTTTAAACTTCACGACATTGAGGACTACACTATAAATATATGGGTCAAAGCGCTGCACTCGAGCACAATCTTACCTCGCAGGCAGCTTGGCATCAATCGCGATAGTCCTAGTTGGCAGACTTCAGACGGAGAGATTTTGTTCCAGTGGTATGAGAGAGCACTGACATTGATTTACTCTTATCTGATAACACGCATAGTTTCGCGGAACTCTACAGCACAGCTGGCACCGCTCAGAGCACTGAGAACGCTCCTGAAGAATGTTTTCTTATGTTAGAAGTGCCCCAACAGGGCCTTTATCTCAACATCATCCTACAAGGCTTTGCCGGTCATAATATCTCTAAGAAGAAATGTAAGTATTGGTGATTGCAATTTCCTTAGAAAAAAGAACTGACTTTGATTTCTCTTCTTCAGTTAGCCCCATTGATGCCTTTTACGCCGGGGATTTGGAAGACTTCCAACGCCACGTACTGGGAAGCACAGCCCGAGTCCAGAATGATCAAGGTAGGCTGATCCTCTGTCACTGTTACTCAATTATTGACTTCCTCTAGACCGCAATGCCTTGATGGCGATCCTTTGGGCGTTCCGACTATTTGAGTCGGCATTTCAACCAGCATCCTTGACCGTATCGATGGTTCATTCCGTCTCTGTACTAGCTAATTGGCCGAGACGAAATTGGAGCTGTCTCCTGCTTCCCGGTTATGATACGGGCTGTCCAGCCCGATCGGATTCGCTTGCGTTGCTATTAAGAACTGTCATCAATGGTCTGGCCGAGAAACGCGACCAAGATGAGAGCCGAGGCTCGGAGCTTCTTGCCAAAGACTGTCTGAACGACGAGTTACGATTGGAAGACTTTGTTTTGAAAGTTCTCTGTTGGCATTGTGAAAAGTTCGCTGATGTCAAGTCTTTACTAGAAGGGCTTAATACCGAAGAGCCTCCATACGGCTCCTTAGTTCAGTCCGCATTTCTACGACTGGACCGCGGATTTCTAAGACAGATGGTGCAATATTTGAACCATGAAGACGGATGGCACCCAAATGACATAATCCTCATGGTCGAGGCTGCACTGAGCTCGGAAGACGTTGGCTATCTTTCATTGATTTTTGAAAAGGTTGCCGCCAGTGTGCTATCTGAGAACCAGGCTGCCATCTTCCAGTTGGTCAATCATAGCAGACGCCCTGACCACATTGACGCCATGACACGCGTCATTGTTGCCCGTCCAACAAGCATTGCGGCAATCCTTTCTTGGTTTCTAGGCTCCAGCGATGAACAGGGCTTTCGAGACTTCTTGCACCTTGTGAAGTGCCGTGGCGACTCTTTTAGCAGCAAAACAACTGATGAGGTGGATTTCTCACATTTCTATCCTACCTTTGTGGCTGGATGTGCTCGCTTGATAGAGACCCAGAGTCCTGACATACTGAGCCTGTATCTCGATGCGCTCGAGGGGTTGGGTATTGATATTCATGCTGTTAAAGGCTGTAAAAACACTGAATCGTCTCAGTTGGCTCTCCTTCCGGCTTTGGTCTCCCCATATCCGGCATTCCTCCGCATTCTGTTGGAACGGGAAGTCGCAGTGGCAGATGTGCAACCTTTCACCGTGTGGTATCGATCAGAGACGACTTCACCACCAGAGCCGAGCATAACGAAACTGGTCCAATATCCTCCCCCTCCAATGCCACATTGGCCTCTCTACTGTGCCGTTATGCTTGTTTGTGATACCGAGTTCCTGGAGCTACTATGTCAACACGGGGCATCATTGTCACAAGAGAGCACTGGAACTGACGATGAAGAAGATAAGGCGCAAGGAATAGTCGATCATCTTTCACGATTGTCAAGTCTGGAAGATGCTCGACTGGGACATACAGATGCACTTCTGTTTTGCCATATACTCATTCATGTCGGAACCAAAGGACCGCACTGGCCGATGCTCCATCGCGACATGTTCATTGCGAACGACAAAACAAAGGACTTTCAGCAAAGTTGGAAATATACGGAGCGCCTCTTGTACCGCGATAGCTTCTTCTCTAGCTGTTCAGGTCCATGTCATGATGTCTATAAAGGTAGTTGGAAAGGAGATCCTGAAATACGCTCGGAGTTGATGTCTAGGTATACCGAGTTTCCAGAACAGTACCCTAAGCATCTTCGAACACAAAGCGACTGGGACAAATGGCGTATGGATGCCCTACAGATCTTGAGCAAGCTAATGTAAAGAGCTTTGATCGTTAGATCCGAGACAGGATGATGTACCGTGAAGGGTGGTCTCTTAATACTGGTAACTGAGTATGATCCCAGCACATGAGAACTAGAATAGTACCTATAAGGTGTTATTCATGTATTGTGAACCTGAACAAAAACAACCTGAACAGGGCTTGCCGGCTCAACAACCCCATATTTGCAGACATGGAAGATGTAACACCGGTGTACTTTATCTTATATCAGATGCAACTACTTCTCGGTAGAAGTTTAGAACCTCAAAAGGCCTTGAGCTCACGCCAGGGACTAGAGCGTCAGTTCTCAACCAGATATGGAATCTTACACGAGAGGAAGTCTTGGATGAAGTTCTTAGGGCCTGTGGTGAGAAGGCCAATAACGAGTTCAAGCCAGCGCAGTAGGCTTCTACAGAG
>JABCJW010000019.1:0-17239 GCA_013184375.1 Fusarium newnesense
GATCTATGACAGGATAAATCCACCTGAGTTTGTGTTCCATGCCTACCCTGGCCATTTTCGACTTGATCTTCTGACTCCATCATATGCTGAAAGACGGGGTAGAGCACATCAACAAGACCTGATAGTGCAACAAGCTTTTCAGTCGCAACCTTGAGTCGTCCCTGGGAGTAAGCTCGAACTACTTGATTCCAGTTCCGAAAAGCATGCCCAGGAGTTAGACACAGCAGATTTCCATTTCGCGCGTCGAGAAAAAATCTTTTCAGTGAAGTCAATACGGCAGTGTCATGTTCTATCGTCGGATCACCATATGGCAGTCGTTCGCACACTGCGTTCGAACAACACTCGAGAGCAACTTGTTCAAGTCCCAGATGCAGTATCCTTGGCGATAAAACACGCTCCTGGAGAGCCCAGGCCCCTCACAACGCATGCCAGGGCGCAAACCCCCCATCATACTAGCTAATCCATGAAAGCTTCTCTTACGGGTGTAGCATTCTTGCAAACGCTTGAAGTTGCTTCCCCCAATCATTGCGAACACCCATGAATATGAACGTTTCAGGGCCTCGTGAATCCTGCGGAGTGCCCCAGAAGACAAGATCTCGGCTTACTCTGAGGATCAAGTGATCTTTGTCAATGAATTGCAGAATCATAGAGAATCTGCAATCGGTGGTGTAGATCTCATGATGTTCAAGGCTTGGACATTCTGGGGCTTTGAATGGGACAAGTTCAAAGTCAACCTTGGGATTGAGCCAGAACCGGCCTGTGAGATCATGGCTTTGCGCCTCGCCTCTATCTTTGTATTCAAACCTGACGTATCTCCTCTGGTAGCCATGCGGACTGGGATCATAAAAATAGTCAAAGTAGTCCATACAGTAAAGATCGAACTGGCTGTCGATAGGACCTAGTTGAGTTGATTCGCTCCTGGACGCGGAAATCTCGAGGGTTTCATATGCTGCCCGCACTTGTTCAACCTTATTTTTCTCATCCTCTCTTGCATCTTCCTTACGCTTTCTGATAATCTCTTTGCGCTGGAAAAGCTCTCTTTTGCGTTCCTCCCGCTTCTCTCTCAAGCGTTGATAACCTGCAGCATCAGGTCCATTGTACGCCATAGTTTCGTCCGAATTAGTTTCATCAAGGTCGGATATATCTTCATCAAAGTCCCAGAGTATGACACCATTTCTCCTTTTGACTGCCTCAGAAACGCGATAGTACCAAGTAGGTAATTCTGAAGATGAAGTCATTGTTGAGATGATAGACAATGAGAAATTCTTGAGTGGCACTCAGGTGTTGCGGGGTCAACTCAGTGATGAGTTGCGCTAAACTTTAGCGGATTCAGCTCCCTGCAGTGAGAACTTCGTGAGCAGCTCAAATATTGACTGAGGGCTGAGCCAAGCAAGTAAAACGGGTGAAAGGGATTAAAAATGATGAGAATATCTGTTGCTAAGGATGAAAAAGAACAAAAGGCAAAAAATTGAATCCCCGAAACCTGGATCGAACAAGTGACCTTTCGGTGGCAATATCAGTTACAGCCGAACGCTCTTCCAGCTGAGCTATTCGGGGAGAAGGTCTGGATTCTTGACAGAGGACACGCAAACGAGACACACAATGTTCCCCGAGTGTAAAATTGCACCAACTCAAGCTGAGCATTCTGATCATCTACCATCGCCATGTTGCAATAGTTTCAGTCTGTTAGATCCCATACGGCATTGCTATGTTTATTTGACAGTCAAGTGATATGATACTGAGACTTCTGCAAGTCATCTCTTTACTAGTGTCTCTCATCCATGGGCAATTGACCTTCTCAAAGTAGCCTCACCGAAGTAACCTTGCCACCAACAAGGTTTTCACGTCAATAGCACTGCAACGTCCTCATCGCCATTCGATCTCCGCTCCATTTCCGAATACTACTTCCGAATCATCAAGCGGAAATCGTCTTCCTTCTATTGACACTGACTCATTCCCCAATGCGAAAATGGAAGCGAGGTCACAATGATGCCAGAACAAGTAACTCGGTGAAAAACACCGCCGATCACGGTGCCGATAACTCCGATCGGCGACACCCCGCAACAATCCATATCATATCGAATTGAGCACGCGATCGATCGAATTCTCTCTCAACTTCAAATCCTCTCGCAATGGCGACGCAACGAACCTCGCTCGGTCAAAAAGCTGGTTGGCTGTACCACGAGTCGGGAATCTCAGCCGTGTATCATGCTGGTAGAGATGCCTGGCTACTTATTCTCTCACGGACATGTCGTATGTTTGCGTTCAAGGCTGTCACGCTTACGATAGCGCAATTCTTCTCGGAATTGGGGTTTTCTGATTTCAGGATTGGCTTGTTCATGAGTTTGACGCTGCTGGGTGATGTTGTGCTCGGTTTAGTTGTAACGCTTATGGCGGATGGGCTTGGTCGACGGAGGGTATTGGTGGCGGGTGGCTTTTTGATGGCTGTCTCAGGCGCAATATTCTCCGTCTTTGAGAATTTCTGGATCCTCCTGTTCGCTGCTGTCGTTGGTGTGGTCAGCGCGAGCGGAAGCGACTTTGGTCCGTTCCGAGCCATCGAGGAGTCTATGCTGTCTCACATCACCACTCCGAAAACCAGAGCCGATGTCTTGGCTTGGTACATCACCAGCTCGAGTCTCGGCGCGGCAGGGGGCGCAGCGCTGGCAGGAAGATTCGTCGAGAATATGACCAAACGAGAGGGATGGAATCTGGTGAGGGCATACCACGCCACTTTCTGGGTGTACATTCTCATGGGGGCACTGAATGTCTTGTTCGCGTTCGTCATGAGTAACAAGACTGAGGCTCATCACGATGACTCCTCGGAAGCTTCTGATGAGCTGGCTGAAGGGCTTCTTCGCGAGTCAATGGAGGAGGAGGAAGACGCTCGTAGGAGAAGACAGTCCATGACATCAAATCCTCCCGAGCCAGCGAGCCGCTTTTCCAGCGTCTCTTCCGGTACCAGATCCGTCATGTACCGGTTGTGGTTTCTCCTGACCATCGATTCTTTGGCTGATGGCATGGTTTCAGAATCTCTGACTACTTATTTCCTCGATCACAAGTTTTCACCATCCAAGACTACACTCGGGAATATCTTTTCATCAGCTCAGGTCTTGGCAACCGTCTCAACAGTCTTTGCAGGGCCTCTGTCTCGTCACCTGGGTCTGATAAACACCATGGTGTTTACTCATCTGCCATCTTCAATCTCGGTTCTGTTCTTCCCTCTACCAAGTGGTCTCGTTCTCACAGTCATACTCCTCTTCATCCGCATGGGTCTCAACAACATGGACCAAGCACCCAGAGCAGCCTTTATCGCGGCTGTTGTCAAGCCTGAAGAACGAACCGCTGTGATGGGAATCACCTCTACACTTCGAACCTTAGCCATGGCTACCGGTCCTTCGCTGACTGGAGGACTTGCTGAATCTGGAAGGTTCTGGATCGCCTTTTTGGTGGGTGGCATCTTGCGAATCATGTATGACTTGGGTCTCTGGTTCATGTTTGTAAACATGAAATTGCATAGTCACGAGACTCATCATGAGGAGTCAGTCCCACGAGGGCAGTCTATTGATGAAGAGGATGTGGAGATGTTGCGGCAATCGATTGAGAGTGAAAGTTCTGAGGAGCAACGAAAGTAATGTATAAAAGAAGCTGGCTTAGGATGAAAAACTAAGCAGACGAACGAAAGACAAGATAGCTGTGCATGGCGATACTCTTTGACCGTTGGGAACTAGTGCGACAGGTATGAAAATGAGGTCTTTGGTTCTGGTTGCACAGAAACCAAACTGATATGGATGCGAGGTTAGGGAATTTACGAGTATACGATACAACATGTGAACTTGGGTCTTATGTCATATTTATAAAATTGATTTATGGTACATAAAAGAACATGGGTATCCATATCATCGTGAATCATCTAAATAACGCCTTCAAGATCAAAAGCACAACCAAGCAGTCGCAATCAATGAACCTCCAACAGCCGCCATGAGTTCAGACCCCGACAGAACGCTCCTCGCGGCACTCTCACTATCGCTGCTACTACCACTTAACGCCTCCGACATATAGGTCATGGTGTTCGGCGTAGCAGGATAATAGTCGTCGTTGTAGGTCGAGTTCAACGTCACCCGCCCAACAACATCGCCAGATTCGAGACGGATATATGACTCCACGTCGCCCTTCTCCAACATATCCTCTGTTACAACAATCTCTCGTGCACCGCGGATCCAATCGCCATAGCCACCGTACCCAGAGTGCTGTCCATAACAGAGATGGATACCGTTGCCTTCGACAGTCATTCCTTCTAGCTTCTTGTCCCAGCGGTAACACCACGTGTTTCCGTGATCATGACCAGAAAACAACCCAATAACTCCGGGAACAGCGACCAGAGCCTCCATGAATGGCACGTCCTGGCCTCCATAATCGCAAGTCTCATTGGGATCTGCGTTCTCACACCATCCTGCTCCTTGCTGGAACACCGGAGGATCCTCGTTGATGCCCGGCTGATAGTTCTTTCGGATTCCAAGCTCTGTTTGGAGTGCCACTGTGGCGTTGACAGGCACGTGGACGAATGCTAGCGATGGAAGAGTTTTGTTGTACTTGTCGTTCAATTCGATGCTTGTTTCGTTGAACCAATCAACAACACTTTGGTCAACCCAGTTTGGTTGGTAAGATCCTTGATAATAGTTACCGCCGCGACTGTCGAAAAACCATAAGATGAGATTGGGGTTACAATCGCTGGTGTTGGTGCAGTCGGAGGGATAAACAGGCAGATAGTAATTTGTTGTGCCAGACAACTTCTTGTTAACCATTTTCTGCGTGCGCGCTCCAGGGAATAGTTGTTCTCGCTCGAGAATATCATCGCCAGCGATGTTGTAATTATGGTCATGGTTGCCATATGTAGATGCCCAGGTCAAACTGCGGTTGACGATTGGCTCAACAATCATGTCAACGTAATGTGTGCTGTTGTGAGCAAATGTTGAGTCTCCATTGATGAGATCGCCGTTGAGGACGACAAGATCAGGTCTGTCGTAGTCGAGGACTTTGCGGATCACTTCAACAGAATTGCGATCCTGCTCAGGACCTGTTGATGATTCATCTATAACAGAGTGTCAATTGCAATTCTTGCCGATCAACTAAAGAACTCACATTGTCCAAAATGCATATCAGAGAAGATGGCGATCTGAAAAGTACCATTTTTGGTAAACCGCAATGGCTCGAGATTGGTGTTGTTGACATCGGTAGCATAGCCAAGAGCAGCTAATAAGGCTAAGCCAACAGTATGCCGTATCATATTCATGGTGTCCTAATTGACAATATCAATGGCGGCAGTAAACGAAGTAAGTCACGATAGTCCTGGCCAAGCAATTGATCGACATATCGGCGGTGCAGCATTTTTAAGACAGTGCTCGAAACGAAGCATCGTCACATCGATGCGTCATCCCTAGAAGATAGAAAGAAAAATACTATTTGACGATGCCTAATCAGTCTAGCCCTGGACGACGCACGGAGGTTAAAGAGGGGAAAGCATGCGACGTCGTGTCAGGTCGTCATGGTCAGGCGCGTAGGCCCAGCGAGGGAGACAGTGGCGCTCTTCTGAAATCTACAGTGATGGGCCTAACGTTTTAGCTGGGAGAGAAAAACAAGTTACGGAGTGTTTGGAAGGGCATTTTGAGGCCTGTAAGTTATGTTGCTAGTCTAGCGAATTGGGCACGGATGATGGATTGTCATGAATAGAGAGACTATTTTGGTAGGAATATTATAGTTCAAATGCAACTGAACCTGTTGATCAGGTATATCTATGTCCATCTGCTGAACTCGATCACTTCAGGTCTGATGCACCGATCGATTTCGGCTCTGAGCCGCGAAGTGGGCGCGCATTTTGACCCGGCCACTTTCGTCATCCCGCGAAACTAGCAAACTCTAAAGGAGCGTGGCCTTGAAATTGATGAATTTCTGTTCGATAATCGCTTTATTTGACGCGTAAGTCTCTGCGTCAATATGACTTAAGCCCTGCTCAACACATGGGAACTTGAGTGCAGCTGATGATTCGAGGCCGAATGCGGTAATTGAGCATGCGCCCACTTTCCGTGATGGGTTTGACTCGCGGGATGAAAGCTTATCCAACTTTGAGTGACATTGAGTGAGTGGGATAAATACCGTAGACCAGCCCGTCCGTGTCTGCATCGAGCGTTGGTGTTTTATTACCAGCCTTTTCTGCTGTTTCCTTGGCAGTTGTTTACCCTTGTCACCCTTGTCTGATTCTCCCGTCTGCAGGGAGGAGAGCTGATTCACTCTGGCAGTCACCGACACTTGTCAATGAATGAGAAATGTAGAAAGCTCACTCGACAGTCCAGCATTCGAATCTGTAAAAGTCGTGACGGTGAATTAATTGCTGGACGAGGCAATGCTTACCCATGCCTCAAGATTGAGATTTATGACGTCTTGGAAAGGAAAACAGACTGTGATCTGAGACATCGAGTCCTTGTCAATTATGGCCTTGTTTCAGTTGCCGTGCAAGCGGTCAAAATGACTGCTGAAGTGTTATTTTCGAGCATCGAGACCTGATCCTGGCCCAGAGCTGACTGAAGCTGCTTTGCATGGTAAAAACCCAAGGTTGCGAAAAGACCGTAATGATTGGGAGAAATCATCGACAACAGAGCGCACTCTTTTATGTTTGGGAATACGAAAAACATTCCAGAAATTTGCGCTGCTGTGGGCCATGGTGATATACTAATTCGAGAACTTGGTTCAGCAGCCGACTTGGCATCGGCATCGGGAGAAGACTGTCAATCAAGGGAGAACAAAACCTAGCTTGTCAGCAAATTGCCTGTGCGGTAAAATTTGCATGACGGTGACACGTCAGTGTGTCTCAAGTCAAATGACTCGAGGGTGATTGGCCAGAAAGGCCAATTTTCCGAGATGATCACTGTAAATGTCTCACGGAAAGCTTCAGTCGCAAGTGCGGTTCATCACGCTGTCACGAAAACTTTCTTCCCAGCCAATTTCCACAACCATTTATAATAAAGCTATCTGATTGGTACTATGGTATTTGTAGCAGTCACATCATCATCTCATCATACGTTCGACGATTGGTTGTCCATGAAGATCATGGTGAGAAATTTGGTGCTACCCTAAAGTACGCGCCGACGAAAACACCGACAAATGCCTCTTTGCCCTCGAAGATCCTGCGCTCCTGCACTTCGAGGGAGACTGTTTCGACAAATAAAAACTCTCCATTCAACTCTCAAAGACATACGAAGGTTAAAGCTGCAGTGGCAAGAAGCTGTTGATCCTGGCCCCCGGTTCTTCCAACTTCCAAATCCTTGGTCCACGTTGCCCCACGAAAGCTGAAGCTCCTAGATCGATCGACAGCCAATCTCCTCCACTTAGGCCCCTACACCGCAAAGCGCTCAGATATAGTTTGCAGATCCCTCAGCTTCCGTATCCCGCCTTCCACCAAACGAAATCAGTTTAATCACTACGCGTTACCCATTGTATGGCGTTCTACATACACTAATGCACGGGTTGGCCCGCCCACCTGAAAGTGGCTGGCGTACAGCGTAAGACAACTACCTGGAAGTGGTAAAAGATCGTGTGCAGCTGAGACATTATCATCCCGTCCTCTCCATTTTCGCTACTGGATTGGATGGTGAAATCGGGTACTGGAATGATATCACAGAATAAGCAATGATCTGTCACATTCAGGCTGCTGAAGTCAGTACATATGCCGGCTGTGAAGTTTCTTGGTTCCGGCACATGTACTGTGTACGTTACCATAGGGCAGCGGTATAAGAAAAGAGACATTGAGAGTTGAGAATTCGAGAACTTAAGACAGTCAAGAGTATTAAATATCAGTTTTGTGCCTCAATCTCCTTGGGATCGAATTGCGTTTACCATTGTTTATACACGCACTAAAAGCTACTCAATTCGAGGTCTGGGACCACATAACACTAAAATGTTGAGTGTCAAGCCGGCTGTTGCCGTGGAGGCTCATTTCCCCTTGTCCAAGAGCTGTCCGAGTGAGTTCAATTGACGGTCACAGTTTAGATTCCCGACTGACACGAGCAAGCAGGCGTAGAAACAACATACGCATACGATTACATCATTTTCTATCGATGGCTATCACCAGATTTATACGAGAGAGGTCGAGTCATGGCGCGTTTGGTCGCTGAGATGATCGAAAAGAAGAGCCGTCGCATATGGCTTGACCAGCACCAGATGACGAGAAGCACGGAGGCTGGAGAAGTGACCAAGAGGATTTCCAACACATTCTTGTCCGTGTCTCAAATCATCATTCTCGCTGCCCCGGGCGACTGGGACCGGTTTACGAATCCAGATGACATTCATCGATGGGAATGGGAGATGAGTCTCAGAAGTGGTGAGCGCAACAGAGACATAATCTCAGACTGTTCAAAGCTGATAACTGACCTTCCAGGCAAGCAAGTTTGGTTACTTCAATATGGATTACCGGAAAATGGACAGGCATTTTCCAGAGCCCAATTAGCAGAGGGATTAGAAACATACTGTCCAAGACTGGCAGAACTCTTCAAAAGCAGGGATGTACACATACGGCCATTGACGATGGACAGCATCGACGTGGTACTCAAAGAGATCGCCGAGGCCGCACAGTAAGAAAAGCAGAACGCGGGGTTCGCGGTACACAGAGTAGACACGTATGTAGCTGTACAATGACATGTGTGATTCGGGCAAACCGGCAGTTCAGATAGTTTCATGATCGTCACGGTGTGGCGTTGTGCCGAAAGTGTATGGAGTGGATAGATGAATGCAGTGAGACATGCATTCGGATGGAGACGGTAATGACACTTGGCAGGGTGATGCCAGACTAGGGTGAGCAGGGCCTAGCAGGATTAAATACACAATTGTCTGCTGGACACTGATGGACATACCAACCTCCCTCAATCACATCCATCATAACCATGTCTATGCTCGATTCTATGACACCCGGCTCCAGCCATCACGCAAGCCTTGATCAGCCAATTACTTCTCAAACAGGAGCAATGTGTAGGTGGTGCACCAATTTCTTACTGAGGTTCAGAAAACTGACTTTCATCCAGCAAAAGAAAGCTATGCCATTCAAACTGCCTTCAAGGCGGGCAAAGAATATGTAGTCCCTTGGGGAAGCCAAGAAGAACAACGCATTGAACAAGCAATGCAAGACCTCGGCTCTTACCTCAGCGATCTTGATCCCTCGCTCTCCTACGAGGGTACTGATAAGAAAGTAGTGTGGCGCAAGTCTTGCTGGTTTGCCAGTCAGGGCATAGGCCATCCTTTCTTGGACTCTGAGACCGACATTGCCAAATTTGATGGCGATCTCAAGGATGGCCTTACGGGCCTTCAAGCGTTGCATGATGTCAGAACTCGAGAATCGGCACATTGTCTGAAGTCTGCGCTTGACAGTGCTTTGGTGACGACTAGTATGGCTGTTGGCATTGACCCTGAATTGGTGCAGCGATGCACAGTTCGCTATCGTGCGATCAAGTACACGCCTCATGCTGGTGCTCCAGGTGGCATTGGCCTTCATCCAGATGGCAACCTCCTCTCTGCCCTCATCACCAACGGGCCAGGACTTCGGGTCTACGACCTCGATGGAACCGTGCGCTTTCCCGGACATAAAGGCACGATCATGATGGGTGGCTCAACGCTCTACCGTTGGGCCAATGAGTTCATTCCGACATTCCACGACGTTGATATCAGCGGGAATGACGTTAAGGTGTCCATCGTGGCATTCTTCAACTTTCCTGATATGGAGACGATACCGAGGACTTTGAGAGCCGAGGGAGACAATTTCTTTCATGATATTCGAAGGATCAAGGAAGATGACAAACTTCCAAGTGGGGAGTTATCGGCGCTATGGGATGTTATCATCAAGAACCACCGGCTGTCTCTACCTCCAGTTCTTGCAAGTGGATGAGCTTATTTCTACCATGGTGGTCTAGCTAAGCTCCTCACAACAAATATGTGGATGAAAAATTCTTTCATATTGATTTTATGTTAATTGATAGACCCATGACTCGAGTTCTAATGAGGCCACGATTTATTGACAATTTTGATGCCGTTCCAAGTATTTGATCCTGTTGTATCGAGCTTAAGCAAGCTGACAGACAGACCACAATTTATGATGGAACCAATCATCTAAAGGGCGTACCGCCGTGAGCGAAATAAGCAGGTCGTTTCATGATTTCTAATCACGTCATACCATAAGCTCCAATATTTATATCCCTTCTTTGCATACTTGCAGCAATTAGAAAAGTTTCAGCATCATGTCGCAACCAAAAAAGATAAAAGCCGTCTTCTTTGACTTTATGGGCACATGCCTTGATTGGCACAGCAGTGTTGTGCAGGCTCTACCCCCCGCCATTCCCGAAGCCGAAGCGTCTAAACTCGCTCTTGAATGGCGGCGACGTTACTTCATCGCCAACAGCGAGCGCCTGGCCCAAAAGCTCGAGCCCGAAGATATAGATGACACGCTCATTCGTGTGCTTGACAACGTACTGGAAGACTCGCCAGAGTATAAGCCACATTTCGATGCGCCAATCAAAGAACAATTGATTACTGCCTGGCATTCTCAGCCAGCTTGGCCAGAGGTTCGAAGGGCAATTCAGTCGATCCGAGAAGATCTCGGTCTGGAAGTCTTTGTTCACGCCAATGGTACAACACGTCTACAGCTAGACCTAACTCGCTTTTCTGGGCTCAATTTCAACATGCTCTTCTCTAGCCAACTGTTAGGGACGTACAAGCCAGATCCCGAGGCGTACAACAAGGCCTTGCGACTCGTCAAGCTCAAGCCTGAAGAAGTTGTGTTGGTTGCGGCTCACGCATTCGATCTGAGAGGAGCTCAAAATGTTGGAATCAAGACGATTTACATTCATCGTTGGACGGATGATGTTGATGAGGATATGGAGAAGGTGAAGGGAGAGTTTGGTGCTTTTCTGGAGGGGATGGAAGAGTTGCCTGCCACAATTGAGAGAATGCAATCTTGAGGATATAATGGCGTTGGCAAATTGGCAAATCTCAGCTGTTTCAATTCACGTATTGGCCTTCTCTCTCTGTTTGATCGATGTTTGGGCTGTAGGCTCCACGCCACCTATACCTCGGTCCACAGTGGAGTTCGACGGTAGACGCATGACATTCAATCTCACCATCAAATAAACAGAAACTGATTTAGGAGTCCAGAATAGCTAGAACCAACCAGTAATAAGTAGCCCATTGCTTGAAAACTCCAATTTGAGGTCAAAGTTTGTCGCGGTGGCGCAAACCTAAAACACCAGCTTTAACATCAACATATCCGCAAATACGACACAAATACCTCTAAAAATAGCTCCGGTGCGCTGGCGCAATGGTAGCGCGTAGTCCTCCTAAGACTAAGGCTCAGGGTTCGAGTCCCTGGTGTATCGAACCTTTTGATGGTTGGTTCGTCAGGACGTTTGATGGACGTTTTGACTTTTTGCAGATTCATGACACTCTGCGGCATCGTTTGGCATGGCAGTGCATCAATATTGTGGGGCAAGCCCTCCTTGAGCTTCTCAGGAGTCATCGTCGCCTACGATACAGAATTGGGATATAACTTACTCGTTGTATCGTAGACTCATGTTGGACTGCACGATGACACTATCGATTCAACACCTATTTGATTCAGAAGGTACTGAACAACTTGTTTTGTATTCACTGATGACTCGGTTTGCTATATCTTGCCAATCGCTCACCACTTCAAGTCCCAAGATTCTAGAGATCCATCTTGGCCATGGTTTCTTCGGCTTCCTTCTTCCACTCGTCACGCCACCGAGACAAAGGCGGCCGTCTCTGAACAACATCACCTGCAGCCCAGGTCATACGCTTCTTGTCCTGCTCCTCTGTAACATCGTTGTCGGGGCAGATGATGTAGAATTCGTTCTTCCCCATCTTCTCGTAGAGATAGTCTGCCACCTGTTCCGCTGTCCAAGCTCCAGCTGGCTTCACACCATCCGGCGTTGCCCTTGTCTGCAAGCCTCGTTAGTCAGTTATCCCAAAAACGGCAGCGATTTCTTACCAGACCAGTGAAAGTCCATCCGGGCACAAGCAGATGCACGCTGGTGCTTGTGTCTTTCAGGTCCCAGCTCAAATGCTCAGCAAGAGTCTTGACTGCAGCTTTGGAGGCGTTATATGCTGGATTTCCAGGTGGGTTGGTAATACCCTGCTTGCTACCAGTAATGACGATACTCGTTGGCTTTGACTTGGCGGCGTCTTGGACCACGGAGAGAAACGTGTTTATGCCATGAATGACACCGAATAAATTGGTTTCAAGGGTCTTGTTTATCAGCATTTGTCGCGCCCTTGCATTTCTCAACTTACATCTCTGAAGTAATCCTCATCTCCCCAGGTTCCCCTCAAACCTCGGCCAGCATTCAAGACCAAGAACTCAATGCTGCCAAACTTGTCCAAGGCGAGCTTCTTCAACGCCTGCCAGTCCGAGGTCGATGAGACATCAACCTTGGAGGTGACGACGTCAGAGTCATTGGGGAAGTGCGTCTTAGTCAGAGCCTCCAGAGCTTCCTCATTGTTATCGACGAGCAATGTGCGCATGCCCTTGCTGCGACATGTTTTGGCAATGGCCAGACCAATGCCTGAGCCGGCTCCCGTGATCAATGCAGTAGAGCCCGGGCTGAAGACGTCGGTTGGAGACATTCTTGCTGTATTAGACAATGGCTTAACTTCGAGGCAGGGGGAATTTTGTGGTTGACCAGAGGATATGAAGCAGGTTTCATGGAACCGGCCTTTATTCATGAGTTCGGACTTAACGCAATGTCATTAACCCGAAGGGTCATCCCCGCATCATCAGGGCAGACTCGAGGCGGGGCATCATCATTATCATGCCTGTTAGTAAATATTAAGGTGGGGTAGCACAGTACTTATATATACGCATCAAAACGGCGGAAACAGAAGTAGTCTAAGCACTCCTTCATCGCTTTCATTAACAATCTCCGTCACTCCATATCAAGACCTGGGGGTGGTCTCTTCTTAACATCACTCCATCGAGTTGTCGATTTTTCCTGGTTGATTATATCTCTGAATCTAGCTTTGATTTGCGCGAGCCCTGACATACATTTTTATTCTGCTTTAATGCGTTCAAAACTGTTATCCTACCGACCGCGTCTTCGTACATCGAACACGACGTAGAGCGATGACGTGTATATTACATCGTTGGCGTTTGAGGAGAAAAGCATAAAGCACTCGAGCTCCAGCCCTTGAGCGAAAGAGTCCAACCTCAACAGAACCATCTCAGTCCACCATGTCAGTCCAAGCACAGGGACGCAAAATTGCCATTATTGGCGCCAGCGGCCAGGTTGGAGATCCGACAGTCAAGGCTCTTCTCGCACAAGGCAATCACACAATTACTGCTGTTCAACGCACCGAGGCAACAAGCACATTTCCACCTGAAGTCATCGTCAAGTCTGGTAATCTGAAAGACGAGTCCTTCTTGGCGAGCACCTTCCAAGGACAAGATGCTGTCGTCCTCATGCCGCCTCTCCCTGAACTTGTCAGTCTGCAAGAGCCAGCAGTTCGAGCAGCAGCAAAAGCTGGAGTTCCATATATCCTACCTGCAGAGTTTGGTCCAGACCCTTTTGCGTCAAAGCTCATAGAGGAGAACCAACTCTTGCAAGACAAGAAGAAGATCCGCGATCTGATTGAGGAACTCGGTGTGAGCAGCTGGATCTCGGTAGCTGTCGGTCCGTTCCTCGACATGAACTTCAAAAGTGGTCTTTGGGGCATCGACGCTGAGAACCGCAAAGCTACGATTTGGACTGGAGCCGGTGGCAAGGTCAACATGTCGAGTGTTGCACAGACTGGTCAGGCTACAGCTGCAGTATTGAGCCTCCCAGAACAGGACTTGTCCCGGTATAAGAACGAGGCTTTCTATGTCCCATCATTCCATCTAACCCAGAAGGAGCTTCTACAAGCAGTTCAAAAGGCAACAGGTACGGCGGACCAAGACTGGGAGATAGATTACCAAGATGTGAACGACGCACTGAAAGATTGTGACAAGAAGATTCAGCAGAAAGATGCCACTGCCCCATTTGTCAAGTTCTTCCTTACTCATTTCCAGGAGGGGAGTGGAGGAGACTTTGAAAGTAAGGTCGATGCCAGTGAGGTGAAGAAGCTGCACGAAATCGGGCTTCAGAAGGAGGCTGTCGACGATGTTCTCAACAGGATTGTGTCCTAAGCTGACCCAATTTCCCAGCTACACCTAAAATGGAGAGTGAGGGCGAAAAAGGATTCCACGGCTAAAGAATGTCTTTCCACCTAGCCATTTAGTCAATAAAAAGCATCGTCAAATCATTAGTCGGCAGTGTATTCAGCCTTGCTTTGTAGATTCTTTCCTCAGCTTCAATATTCTCCAGGATGATATGTATATAAGGAGGCCATTATTCGTTTACAATGGCCAAAGTATAAAGCTTCTTAATATCGTGTACACAGCTCTTTCTCGCCAAGCACAGGTCCTTTCTTACCTCCATTCCATGCCATCAATCTATCGTCTCAGCCCAAAAGACATCATGGGAGTTCCTCAACATTAACACGACCAAAGTTTTCCACGAGATTGGTTAGGATGCATGACTCCCTGTCCTCTTGCTTTTTAAGAACGCTCACTGGCCAGTGACTTCGAACAGGAACTGCCATCTCTGGCTCTGGATCAGCCTCGTATCTGTCCAACGCCATCGAACTCTTCAGTAAGCCAATCTCCTGCGGGCGCATTTTGCCTCGAATGACTCTGAAAAGTGCTTGCGCCAAGTAGTGGTGTTTTCGCTGGTAGTAGAGGCCTTGGGCTATCAGAATGAGAGTCGATCGTAGCAACTCAACTTCTTCTGCTGGCGTATCCTCTTTGATGGCATCTATGCTGTCATAACCCATCACCATCAAAGGGATGACGATGAAGAGGTCCATTGCTTCAAAACCATGTCGGAGGTAGTACAGTCTGACAAGTGTCTGCATGTTCTTCTTCGAATCGGCTACGATACGCTGCGGAGAAGGCTCTCGAGTCGTTTCTGCATCATAAAGAGGCTCGAAGATTGTCAATAGTAAGTGGTAATAGGACATACTGCGACGCAGTCAGCAACTCTCTTCATGCATATTGAAAGCCATGTTGGACTAAATATAAAAGTGAAAGGTAGCACATGAAGCACTTACTGTAGTTGTAGCTGCCAAGGAAGAACAATCCTCCTTGGAGTTAGAGATACGGGCAGGTTTTCGTACCATTCTTCCATCCTTTCGCGGAACTGATATGCCAGGTTAACGCCTACCGTGGAGCCTCCTGAGTATGCTGCTTCACTAAACTCATTCATGATGACCCGAAACTGGCTCCGAGCACGGATAACGTCACCAAGATACATTGGTGAAAGGCCGTGATTCAATGGGTATTTGACCCATATTTCGCCATACCACGACGGATCTTGTGAAGGATCTGGAAGCGGCCATTTTGGTGGCTCCTTGATGAGCGGCGACAGCATGAACGAGAAAGCAGTGAGACTATTGTCGTTAGTACATGACCGGAGGTGTAAAAAAGTACTCACGTTTCCCAGTTGTACATAGTCCAAGCCAGGTGTTGCGTACCCCTTTGTATCCTCTTGCTCTGATCAGTGTCGATGGTGTCGAAGATGCGAAGCTCTTTTGCCAAAGCCACAGCATGTACCCTATAAGGTTTCCCAACTTCGTCTAGTCCACAGAGATTATGAAACACACTAAAAAGAATACCTGCCTGGATGGTAGTCATACGGGGGACAGAAGCCTCCAGCTCCCATAGTCGCTTGGCCTCAGCAAGGAAGCGATAGGCAAGAGTGTTCGGATTCCAATACTCGACACGATTAGTGAAATTAGGGTAGCAGACCTGATTAGAATATCAGCAATGTTGACCATGCCGTTATGAGTGGTATCCTACGCAAGCATATGCAAGAGTTACGTTGACAAGCAGTGAAGAACAGAAGTCTTTACGACGCGCTGCCATGTCTTCAAGGAACAAATCCTTGTGAAAGGCCGCTGCGAAGTGGTACTCGCAACGCAAAAGTACACTTAAAAGGTCTCGCATGAGCTTGTCGTCGTCACAGACGCTGGTCCATGTAGAGACTTTGACGTCGGAAAGTAGAGGATCGAATACTTGCGCTGCATGGAAGGGCTTCAAGTAAAGGCTTCTCTGCTCTTCAGAACCCAGACTAGCGAGATGTCCGGGCACGTTTGTCTCTGATGTTTGGCGTTGAGAATAGAGAGAGGCTGTTTCATACAGCATTGAGTTTAGATAAGGATTGTTGAGTTCAAACTCTTTGGGCATCTCCGATCGGTATGGAAACTCATACCGTAACCGTGTCTCGGGAACGACGGCCATCTGAAGCAATACATCGCCTGCTCTGGCCTGAGTAAGAACTGCTGCGGCGTCTGCTCCCGACCTGAGCCTTTGCAGGATGGCCTGGGCATCCTGATCCGGCAGGTTCTTCAACAGGCCGATGAGTTCCTCGTAGACACTTGAGCGTTGACTCGAGCCCTCAAAGACCTCGAGAGAAGACCGGTTTAGTGCCTGTGAGCGAGTTTCGCCTGGTCGCGTGAGATAGTTGCAGGCGAGTTTGCGTTGAAGACAGCGACGACATACTGGCCTCTCTCCAGAACACTAGCGGTGGTTAGTCGGACCCCGCTCGGCATACGGCGCGTCTAGGTGCCTACCTTGGCCTTGTATTTACGGCATGGCTCGCAAGCAGACAAGACAGGATTGAGCCTGCGCTGTGATATCAGACGCTTCGGAGGGGGCAGCGGCGGTTGTGATCCCCTTTCTGCTGGTAACAGAGCGCGCAAGGGACCAGAGCTAGGAGCCGATGACTGTTGTTGGGGGTCGTTCTGGGGCATTGTCGACGATTGGCTAGGGTTGTACAGGATAAAACTGGTGATCGGCGTCGAATAAACGGGTCAGACTAACTAAGAGCACGTGTGTACTTTTTGTGTATTAGTGTCTGTGTCTAGCTTTGTTGCGAAGTGATGAATGAACAAATGTCTTGTCAATTGCGAAGCTGTCAAGCAGAAATCATCGAGCAATCTCTTTCTCGGCTGCTGACATGCCGCGTGAGCACTCAGCCAATTAGCGCCAATCGGAGGTAGCGGAGTCCAGCGTATCGTGACGTAAACGGCTCAGATGTGACATTTACTGACGATACCATCGAGAGGCGAAGGTCACGGGAGAAAGGAGAGAACACATCGCATATTTGCTGTCCGT
>JABCJW010000021.1:1257-45417 GCA_013184375.1 Fusarium newnesense
CTTTTTGCATCCCACTGTAGGTTAGAGTTCAGAGTTGTCCTTCTTCCCGCTACTTTGACCTTGCCAAACTGCCACTGCGAGAAATGGAATACTAATCCGAGGGCACGGATGAAAGTTTTGACTAGGGTACGAGGTATGAGCTCTTCATAGGCCCAAACACTCTTTGTCGTAGCCAACAGTTACGTAATCAACTGCCTTTCCGGAGGGGACGGATAACCAGCAGCACAAGGCGACATCTGCTCAGGATAATCTACGCTTCGGAAAGGCCTCTTCATTCTAAGGAGTGACACCATCTTGCGATAAATTTCCACTGACCTATGCACGCGGTGGCCAGTGTATACCAATTGGTCTTGATGAGTCCTCAGGACTGACTTAGTTCATAACATCCCTGACTCAACATATATCCCCTTCAGGAAACAGATGGTGAAACGGCGTTAAAATGCTTAAAGTGTAACATCCAGCCCTTCTTTTGGCAAATTATGCGAGCGAATAGAGAACTTACTTAATTAATGTTAAATTTTGTTGAAATCTAGGATGGGTGCTTTGTTAATGCCTCACCTACTCGCTCACGTATAGATAGACAGGGGTACAGAAATTTATCAAGACACGAGTGTTCGAACTCGGCTACTAGCGTGTGAGAACTGTTTGTTAGTGCTTAACTTTGGTCATATGGCAAGACAAGGAATGGCATACTTGGAAAATCCCTGCGGCAAAAGTCTTTCTCTTATATCAACCCCATCAACAATCAACAGATAGTAATTCGTAGAGTTGTCACGAGACTACTTCCATCTTAGCAATAGAGCGAACGAGAATCCAGGTACTCTACTTTGGGTGGCAAGGAATGGGAGACAAGGACAGCGCAGAGGGTCATCATTGCTATGAAGAAGCTGTGTTCAGCTCATTGTGATATAAATCTGTAGGGGTGTAGTCTTACCCTAGAGCGTTGTAATGGGACCACTCCACGCCTCAGCGTTTTGGGCTAGGAAAATACATGCAAGCCCGGTTCGGCTTAAACTTTAGCAAATGACAGTACGGGGAGGGATTAGAATGAGACGCATTGTGAACTAGGGGTACTTCGTGTAGTGGTGGAGGTACACGTAGTGAAACCATGATTAGGGAGAGCGAGAGTAGGAAGGACAGCCAGATCATAAGCTTTAGAGCACAACCCATTCTCCTTATATCCCTTCTGTCCTCCGGTAAAAGTTTCGTTTGTCTATCATTCTTTTCGAAGTCGCTCTGACCTTGTTGGCTTATTTAGTCAATTTCATTTTCAAAATGATGATGCGAGATTGCTCGGTCTCCCACCTGGAGCCTTCCGCGATGTATCTAACCTAGAGCGGGCGCATCCAGGTTAACATCATCAGCTAGACTGAAAATTTGAGAACCTTTCGATGCATTCATGACAGCATACTTGAGTCATTCTGGACAATCTAAAGTCACATCTTATTATGTAAAATAGAGATATTTGAACGGATAGGATTCACTTCGTGCATTTCGTGGCTGAGGAATCGTGAATGATATTGCATTAGTGAAATAGAATTGGGCACACATTCTATGCATACGATGAACTCGGCAGCAAGTTTTCACATAGCCCCTGTAGAAACTTGGAATCCGTGAACACCTGGAATAGCCTCGGTTAGGGTGTAGGCTTGCAACATAAAACTCTGTCGCCACGACTAATCACTTGATCCGAGAAAGGTTTCTTCGTGGGAATGATCCGCGGTATTGCAGGAAGGAAAATCTGTTCCTCGGGCCACAAAAGTGTGGCATGTATCCAACAGTCTTTGCAATGGTCTTTCGAGGAGTATCAGATTGTTGAAACTGATTTGTTACATAAAAAGAAACGCAATTTGTCCTATTGTGATTCTAGCACAGTCCGGCTAGCTTTGTGCTATCTGGGATTGGAATATATACCATTTAATACCTTGCTACATTTATTCGCTAATCGTTGTCTTATCCGACGCTGAAATTCGATACGTCCCACTGTCTTTCATTAAAACGCCTGGGTGAAATGAGGGCGATATGGGGGTATCAGACCGGGTCGTGTCGGCTGGGCAGAGGTCGTCCGATGAACTCATTATCGCCGATCGTAAGTGACTCTCCATTGCGATGGTGGCTAGCTCGTTCGTTCCATATTTGACCCTTTCGAGAATAACTATGTCGGCATAAAGCAACATGATTTCATTCTATCGGCTCAACACTAAATTCAGGACTGTGAGTTATAGTTATAACGGCAGGCAGAAACTCAGGTCTACAAGATGGCGGCGTCCAGTTGGAGATGAATCATTTTGTGCCAAATTCACATACACAATACACTGGGGTAAGTATGCCTAGTCCAAGCGTATCACTCATTCCCTATGCATCATTTCGAACGTGGAACAGTTTTCTTTGCCTGTCGTGTATCCTTATCATTATTGTAAACATGATTGAACACAGTAGCTAGTTCTAAAGGGGCAATGTCAATGACCTGCTTGTCGACGCGATTGTTTGTCCAATAATGCCAGCGAGTCATTCTAATTTCCCCTCTTCTGCAGCCGAAAGGCGTTTTAAGCGGGCAATGTGGCCTGGATATTGCAGAAGTTCCCATCCTGTCTTGCCACACAACCTTGACCGACTTACTTCAGTATTCGAGAGCCTCTGCAGTGAATCTGTAGACTTCATTTAGCGGTAGATAAGAGAAACAATATGGAAAGAATGCCTCACATTTCGTTTCCGACAATAGTTGCAGCCACTCCTTGGTCGTTGTTCAAAGCCTATGCTCTTGGGTACAGTTCGGGAAGCTGCTTTAGATACCCTTCGGCCTACGACCCGTTTTAATGCTATAGCCCGGGAAGATTTTTTTAGGCGCTCCCCATGCTTTCCTGGCGTCGTCACATTATGCAACTGAGTTGATGATGGCGATGGCCCAGGTGCATCGCCACTTGTGTGTTGGTGCCGATGCTGAGTTTGAGATCCCATTGCTTAGTGAAGGTTGGCTTCTTAATAGGTCAGATGTAAGACAGACTGATTGTTTTGTTCAGGTGACGGGGATGGCTATAATTAACTACAATGTAGCGAGAATATACTTCCGGGATTGTCATAAGATTTAATCAGAAGGACCCAAGAGGTTCACGAAGCACAGGATTCCAGTAGAGTCAATCCTCAGTACACTGCCCTTGCATTAAGGGTGAAACGCTGACGAAGCAAGTGCATAGGCTATGTGACCTTGAAAATGATGTTGGCTATTTCAACCCTGCAATTACCTCAGAGATAGCTCATAGACTCATCCACGCCATTACCGATCCGACAGACTCTGATTTAGCCGATTTCAAGTGCTTACATGGCTGACGTAGAGCTTTCACTCTCGTTGAAGAACTTGTGGAGCTGAAGCTAACAAAGAGCCATTTGCCAAGTTCACAAGTTATGTGCACTCGTTTTCGCTTAATCCTTGCCCCGCTTCATCAGTTCATTGCTCTTGCTTCACAGGTACCTTCTTCCTACGGTAATAATAACAATTGTGCATTGAAAATTTTCGAAAGCCATTTTCTGTGCCGGTCGCGCTATAGTTCAAGGTCTATGCTATTCGTATGAGGGGCTCATTTCCATCTCGAGGGTGTTGGCTGGGTTGCGACTAACTGGCCTAATACAGGTCGGCCTTACAAAGTAGGTATTCGTGTTATCCTGGCCTACTTGCACATTCTTTTTCCGTTACATGTGTTTGCATCGAGGAGGCAAACAAATCAAGTAGTCAAGAGAGGTTGACAGATTAATAATAGGCGTCACAATAGTGATATAATATGTTTTGTAGCACCTCGGCCTGACTATAATCTTGGTTTTGTTTAAAACAGTAGCATCCCATACCAGTCATATTTGTCCAGTGCAATTTATATAACATTTGGTTTCATATCTAGCGAAGATCTCGATCTCGCGTCGTTCGAGTCTTACGATGTGTTTCGTATGACCAAGGCTAAGGTCCTGCCGGTGGTGCAGAGTGATGAGTTCGCCGAGTGACCGCGTGTGATAACTGTTATGTTGGTTGAGGTCTTGGCGCCTGAGAGTCTCATACCAAAGGAGACAAGCCGCGTGAGAAATTTCGCTGAGCACACTACCGTACAAACTCACGAAATTGAGTAATGCCTGTGGATTAAAGCTACTGCGGCCGTTTCACTAATTACAGGACGTCAGATCTCTATTTCCATTTGACCTATCGGCTACTTAAAAAAAAGCCAATAAGACCGACAGGCGCTACTCAATTTCATAAGTTGATACGGTAGAACGATCACCAATCTTCTCTCTCAATCTCTCTTCGATCATTCTGGCAGCCGTATAGATATAAAGAACGACTAACGCACCGGGAAGGGATAATGTTATTCCTTTTTTATTTTATTTTTTTAGAATAAGTCTCTAAAGTGTCAACTTGTGAAGAAACCGATAGATGTGGTTAGAAGTACGAGGTGGATTATCAAAAATGGTTCCCTCTATGGGCTAAGAGCGTAAGGCTAACCGAGCATCGGAAGATCCACATTGGCCTCCGATTGGTGGCTGGCCATGCCCGACTTCTTTAGCTAATTCAGGCATAGAAAGGCTGCTATAGGGTAACACACTGTCAATTGCATCTATGTCAAAGTGCTAAGAGCCTGAAGGAAGTTAATGAGTCAAGCTGGAAATCCCAGTATTTGCATTACCTAAATTTTGGCTTTGTATGAAAGGAAACATAGGATCATGTCTTTAGATCCACCACCATCACGTTTACCCATGCATTGGTTCGACTTGCCTTGGAACAACAAATCTCAACAATAGGCTGTGTAAGCTGAGAACAGATACGTGACAATTTAAAGACAATAAAAAAGGAAGCAAAGAATATGGCGATTCATAATAACAAGAATACTAGACAATTTCCGACTCTAATTCGATCAATATTTATTTCGAACGGAATTGTAATGTTTCAGCCGTTGAAGACCACTTTATTGTAATTGTGAAACCAACACATAGTTGAACAAACATGGGACGTGTGATTATTCACATGGCTCTACTTGGGCGTACTCCTGCCGCTTGATGGGGAAGAGTATGTTCTTTGCCTCGAGAGTATAAAGGATTCCGCAACACATAGAAGTGTGGTATTGGTGTTAGCTAGTTAAGGGGATAGTATATTCTGAAATGCCGTCGGCAACTTGACTAAAAAACTAACACTAGATGTAGGAAATCCTATTCAAAATGTCAGTTACTACACCGGCGTCAACTTTACATAGGCGTCAGGTCTATGGGCCCTGATTGTCCCATCTCCTTTTGCTAGTGAAACGAGATTCTGCCAACAGCTCCTGCTGATAGGCTAATATGGTGAATGGTAAGTTGAAAAAGTGCCGATTGAAAGTCTTGCCATTCCCCTTGTCTTGCTTATATAACCAGAGCTAAGCACTAAGAACAAGTTTCACACGCCAGTAGCTCAGTTCACATATTACACATACATACCCTTGTTCATATGTAAGCATCACCTCGAGGAAAGGATCCATTCCTGGGCACAAAACGATGATTATTCCTAATTAAGGAAGTGTTTCCTTTATCTCTATGACTTACTCCACCTAAGTGCCTTATTGTAAATTGTCAGCATTAAAGCCATTTCACTCTCGTTTTGGCACAAGATGCTCGTGCAATCGGTTATGTCATGCACTCAGCCATTTCTCAGGACTCACGAAGGCCAATATGTATACACTGTCGGGTAGTGGTATCCTACTTTATGTTTTATAACAGGAAGACAAAACTCCCGCTGACTATGGATTTCATTTATGCATATATCTAGTAAATCTTACACCATGGCACTCCTTACCCTACTTCCAGAACTTTACTATCATTTGACTCTTTACCTTACATGCAGGGATTTATTCAATCTCGGCTTGTCCCATAGGCGAGCTCATCAGATTACAGAACCTCTTCTCTACCTTACTGACACCAAAAGCAATCGTCCTGTTGCCCTGACGTGGGCTGCTGTCTCAGGGTGCGAAATAACCGCAGAAAAGGCTCTCAAGGCCTACAGGCAAGGCTGTCCCAACCATGGTCCTGCTTGTCAGTGTGCGTTTAGAGTCAGTTTGATACGAGCACTTGGTATAGCTTCGACATGTCAGCATGTCGATATTGTCCGAGCGCTTTTGAAGAATGGGGTTGATATTGATGCACGCCACAGAGGCTTCCCGAGCGCGCTTGAGATTGCAGCAAAAAATGGCAACTCAGATATTATTGAGCTTCTTCTGGAAGCGAACGCGGATGTTAATCACACGAAGATACGCTGCCCGAGCGCTCTCCAATTGGCATCTTTTCATGGGCATAGGAACATTGTTCAGCAACTCCTCAGCCATGGTGCTGATATTCACATGCAAACACAACAGTTCCCGCCGGCGCTTCAGGGAGCGGCAAGCAAAGGCCACAATGAAATCGTTGAGCTTCTCCTCGATAATGGTGCCGACATTGACGCGCACGACCAACAATATCCGACAGCCCTCCAAAGCGCGGCAGCAGACTGTAACAAGCAACTTGTTGAGGCCCTCTTGCATAAAGGTGCTAGCATTGATGTGCAGGGTGGATTGCTTCCACTACCTGTAAACATCGCATCAGCCAATGGTAGCCGGAGCCTTCTCAAGCTATTTCTTAACAGCAACATGAATGCTGAAGTCCAAGGCGAAACACTGGCAAGGGCTATCTTGGTAGCAGCATTTCATGGCCGAAGGAGGATGGTTGAATTCCTTATTCAGAATGGCGCGGATGTGAATCAGCACGTTCAATCGTCGGGTACATTCTTGTTACCTTCAGGCGAAATGCTCGTAACATCCCTTCAGGCGGCCGCAGGAGGAGGTCACAAATCTATTATTAAGCTTCTTATCAAAAGTGGTGCTGACATCGGCGCGTCACATCACCGATCCCCGACACCCCTTCAAGCAGCCGTAACAGGAGGTCACAAGGATGCTGTTCAACTACTTCTCGATAATGGAGCTGCTGTGGACGACCATAATCAATATTGCCCCACAGCCATCCAACGAGCGGTTCTCAACGGTGATCGAAGAACGGTCGAACTCCTGCTCTGTAGGGGTGCTGACGCCAATCTACAAGGCGGACAGCTTGCACCTCCACTGTATATTGCAGTAGTCAGGGGTCACAGGGGTATTGTTCAGCTTCTTTTGGACCACCAGACCTATGTCGATACACAATGCGATCGTTACGGCACCGATCTGATGCTGATGTCATCACTGCGCCTTCGCGACATAGTTAAGGTGCATAAAAATAATATTACTGTCATGCCAAACCAATACAGCCGGCGCTTAGATGCTTTGACACTTGAAGCTCGAAGGGATCGCGTGGCGGGAAGGAAATTTGCTAATTAGCTAGAGATAAGAAGGAACACGGGAGAGTGCTTGTTACAGGATATAACTTCTGTCCTTGGCTAGGAAGAAAACCTTGAAACCCTTTTGTTATCTTATACCTTCATTGCAAGCGAACGCAAAAGAGTTGCAGTTGATCACTATAACGACGCTGTAAGACTTCTACATACAGCTGCATACACCACTATAATTAGTGCAATGTAGCGTTTACGGGCCACAGGAACTAAACCCGCAACTCTCGCCAGGGAATCCAGATGGTTTTACGTGGCGTTGCCTTTTTATCCCTTGGGAAATGCATTTAGAGTTCTATTTATGCGTCAGACGTGATAATTATGAGATAAGCTGAAAAGCTGATCTTGGGCAATTGTATAAGCAGCTGGTATACTGCCTGAACTGACTTTACAAGAGTGTTATTTGAGTTGATGGACCTGACAGCTGATGCTCACATCACGCGCCTCACACGTCACCGGGGGGCATGCTTATCATCCCGACAATGTTATGACAAACTGTTCTGTCTATGGTACTTGTATTCGGCTGGAGCCCCTTGGCATAAGTAATGGTCCGCAACGAGTTCGCTGGCTCGAACATCGAGCCACCCAGCAGCTGCGTCATTGACCCCAAAACCCAACCAGATCTCACCATCTAGAAACCCATGATTTGGAGGTGGAAACTGGGTGTGGTTAGTATGATATGACATGGAGCCAGTCCAGATGTATCTGCTGTCCGTTTCACCACGATATGTGAGCTTCTTACTGACGCTAAGCATTGAATACGGCGGCGATGATTCATATACAACTATTCGACGGTCATACCATGTAAACGGTACAGCTGGTGGGTCTTGACGTCGTTGTACCATGCCAAGCATGACCGTGTTCTGCCTACCTGGCTCACATATCCCTCTGCGGCAGAGTGTAAGGGTTAACATAGGTGTACTCTGATGAACATGCTCATCGTGGAGCATAACGTCGTGTACACATGTCATACTTCTCCTGCTATGCCAAGTCTCGCCAGGCTTGGCTGTAGCTGGGTAAGGCTCTTCAACAGCCGACCGCTGATCTTTCGCGCTAACAGCCGACTCTACGGGCTCATCGTTCGATATCCAGCGGAACAACTGGCCGGGCTCCGCCATAAGAAGAAGCTCTGACTTGGAGCTAAAGGGGGACTGTCCGGGTGCCCAGTTCTTTTCGCGCTGGTAGCGACGATGATATTCTTGGCCGGGTGGTGCATCACGACGAAGGCCTATTGGGGACCTAAAGCGGATTGGCGGTAGAAGTGATGAGAATTTGGGATCGAGAACCTGTTCAAGTTCAACAAGGGAGGCACGGACATCAATCAGGAACTGGCCCTGACACATATTCTTGTCGTTAACCTGATGAGTGAATATAAGTAGCGGTTCACCAGTTCGTGTCCAGAAGAGCTTCATGTCTTCTGGGCCTATGTAATTGTCTATATGAGGCTGTCCTTTGCAGTGATGTTCTGGGTCTCCAAAGTCCTCAATGAGAAACTTAGTCCATTTACCAGTTTTCAGCAGCGGCCGCCCAAAGCCGTCGTACGTAAGGTTAGCAAATGTGGCGAGTTGCCGCGCTAATTGATATTGTTTGCGGTGAATGTTTTTCGCAATGTGTTTTGTGCGCGCTATGACGAGAAAGTCGTGACTGCTGTTCCCACCGTGGGGAAGTTCGAGTAGCGTTGGATTCATAATTTGATAACCAGTCAGCCGTGCATCTATCCTGTTATAGAAACCCTTGTTGTTCCGAAGACTTGTGAGCAGTCGATAATCGGACTTATCTTCAAGGGACGCAGCATGGCCTCGGTCAGGCAAAGAACTGTGATAGCCATTTTGATATTGCTCATCGAATAAGGGTTTCTCTTGAACTCTATTAGTCGAAATGCTAATTGATGATTCTAAATACAAGGTAAGTAAGAAAATTATAAACAACGTGATGCCTACCACCGAAGCAGTGCTGCGTAGCAGACTATTGTAAGGCATCATAGCTCGCTAGGCAAAACGGGGAAGCAGAAGCCGGGTTTAACGTCCCCTATCCAATAAGCAGCAGCAGATGGAATGACCTAGAGTCCGGCGCTACAGAGGCAGATATCTATATTATATGCGTTTCGCCAGCACGGCGTGGATTCATGCTTTTGTAGATAACGTCATTCCGTTCTTTCTTTGGGCCATCGGGCTCTATCAGCAGTCTAGAATAGACTTGTAGTACGGAGGTTAATTATAAGGACCGAAGGGAGCCAAAGTACAGGTAGATGCAAAAGTAGATACGACTTAGATAATACATGAGTACTTGTATAAACAGCCTGAGAACTACTAGAAACGGAGCCCTATTAAGATAATGAGAAAGAAAGTACAGGGTGCGATAAACAGTAGAGGAGCCAGATAACTTGAAGACATTCTATTTAGATAATATTTGATTTCTTGCTTGCAGCATCCATAATGGTTATGCTATAGTCTAGTTTATCCAGTATACCAGGCAAAAGCATAGAGAACTTTTGATTTCTGGCGCTCCTCTTTCTTGTATTATAATAATCCCTCTCAGAGGTTATGCTACTTGAACTGCCAGGGACGGTGCTGCCATAATCCTGTAGGGCTTTCAACAATCGCAGTCAAGCCTATACATACCAATCAGACTCTCGCTTTATAATAGTATATAACCATTATTCTATAGAGCCACTCGCCCTTACAGAGCATGACTGAGAATTTCATGTCCTACTGTTTCTGGTTATGCACATAACAAGAAGACGCGAGCCATCTGGTATGGCTACAATATTTCGCTGGGTCGCGAGTGCAACTTGCCGATATTACAGGAACTGGGAACGAGCAACTGGCTAGAATTATGTGACTGAAGTTAAGTCAACCCTTTTTACAGTTGACCACAAACAGATCCTAAGGATAGAATGGGGCCAGGTTGCCCAGGGGGAAAATAAGAGGGTATGCCGATAATATGGAATGACGAGAGAGTACTATAAAAGAGAATCGTTTACTAGATGCTGCAGCATGGATGGATAAAATTGTCTGTTAAGGATAGCGGCAGCTGATGCAAAGGGACCAATTAAAATTCATACAGAGCATGGGTTCACCGGCCTACAAGATCGGAAACCGCTCCAACAAATCCCATATCGATCTTCTGCTGTGACTTTAATGACATCCTCGACCTCAGCCTCCTTTGTTAAGGGTTATAATAACCTTAAAGCTATGTATTCAGACCCTATCACATCACTATTTGATAATGTAGAGAATGGTCTTAGTTAATGATTAGGTCAAGCTGGTAATGTGCTCTATTTTGTGGCATATGTATGCCGAGACAAGTTAAGTTCAAGCTTTCCAGAAGTATCTATTTTGGCTGGTTTCCTCAAGAGACACGGAAGCCTTAAGTGGTGAAAAGACGGCTTAGAGTAGGTAGCCCTTTATGGTTGCTTCATAACGTAATGGTGTGCCTGGAAGGAAGGAGTCTTAGTTACTAAGCCCTAAGGCCTTTCCTGACCTACAGTGATGTTATATATCGTCGACTCAGACGAAAGGAGTGTTGCTAGGGTAATCTGCACCCTGGTCGCTTTCTTCGGTAGTTAATACTTCAGATGCTGAGCTGGACATGACAGTGGGTTTCTTGGACGCAGTGTGTCTCTGGCCCATAGGATCCCAAGCGTTGAAGGTGATCCTGCGGGTAGCAGCCTCCTCCTCCTTGTCCTTGCGGTGAGAATACACAGCACTTAAGGAAGTGGACGACGCCAATCATAGCGCCCAGGGTAAAGTTGTGTAGGTATTCGGGCGCCACCCCACGCCCAACCGGCTCCCTCTGGAAGTACAACGTCAGTGCTGCCGGCTATCGATTTCCTAGTTTCCTTTTGTTCCGACCGATGGCAAGGATTGTGTGTTAGAGTGAAGTGTGTAATTTGGGGCTTTTTAAGTCTGATCCACCTGTACTCTTGAGCATTGAGTAATGGCGGATGTAATTCGTAATATAATTCCTCATTAGGCCTGCTAAACATACCAGTGTCCCAAATCAATAGTTTTCGGCTTGCGATCGGCTTGTCTTGCATCACCCAGTTAAAGATATCCCATATCCCTTTTGCTCCAGCAAGGATCTCGCTATAGATATGGCCACATGTGTTCATTTCTTGTCTTTCTTCTAGTTCACATGACGGTTTGAGTATGAAAGCCGTCGGATCTTGGGCAAGTCGCCATAGCTGTTGAAAGAAGTAAAGTGCTAGAGCTGTAACGGGAGGAAAAGTTAAGATCAGCGTAACTGTATTCTCAGGACAGTGCTTACCTCTTGTCTTACAGCGCCCGTCAGGACGGTCAAAGCCACATATATCTATCAATACACACACTTCCTGCCGTTTCAAGCAAAGTAAATTCTCGAGACAGCAGAGCCAGACTCTGCTGGGTTTATTTGGGTCTGCATCTAAGATCCTCCACCCACAGAAACGTTGATGCTGGTCTTTTCTGGACATCGGTAATCGATAGCCGCATGACATGCAATACGCTGCTACTGGAACAAAGTGTTTCTCCTTGCAATGCTGAGCAGTAGTGGTCCACAGATGAAATACGTTTGGGCAAATTGAGCATTTATAGAGTGCGCGGCTGACCTTAGAGTAAGGATTCTGGCCCTTGAGCTTTTCTAGCCGGCGTTTTTGACAAGCCACTCTGCCCCACGGCTCATTAGTGGCTGATGTTTTTCGGTGGGACTTATGTTGACTTCTATGATTGAGTGATGCAAGGCGCTGGAGAAGATAATCAAGGTCAGGCTCGCCATAGTCTGTCATCCTTCCAACGAAATCTAGAAGATAGTCCAAATCATTAACGCTGTCATCTGTAACCTTATAAGTAATGTGTCTTCAATAATGGCATTTAATAACTAGCCTTTTAAATCAAGCATAATCTCGAGGCACTTATTGTAGTTGATATCGCAAGTCTGCTCAGTGCAACAAACACTATGCGGGCACACGCGTCGGTTCTGCTTCATTATATCTTAATGCAATAACGTTTCTCTTTTCAGAGAAGCTTATTAGAGATGCCAAATATAACCCGCGTCGCAGAAACGCATATAGTCAATGACGATGTGCTAACCTTGCCAAGCTACCAATAAAGGCGGCAGTCAACCATACACTTCTACGTTTATAAGTGCATTTGCTATTTGTACTACAATTTTCGAGCATATAAGCTAACATGTAGACTGGAGCTTACAATAGCCATCCTACCGACAGGGAACTTGTCCTAAGAAAAACACTTAAGTCTAGAGAGCCAATCTTATAAGATCACTACGTACTCAATATGGATCTACATGATATACTTCAGGCTCCTTGCCTCGCAATCTCTAACCTAAGGATTCGTTCTACCCGCGACTGATGAATCAGAAATCTGCACATGTCTTAACTCCTGATACCGCAGCCCGGCTCCATCTCAGGTTGACCTGTGAGAGATTAGAACTATTCCCCCTGGTGACTGCTTTCAAGCCTCTCATAGTGAACAAGGAAGGCTAGACACGATCTTATGCATTCGATCTCGTAGAAAGAGTGTCCTGAACCCTGCTTTCGTAACGCTCTCATCGCGCATTCTCATCACACCAGACATATAATTACCAAGGCTGCCACCGTGTCCAACCATTGAAATGACTGCACAGTCAGATCTGATTCAAATATTGTCCACCTATTTTCGCCTGCATGTACAAAATCCATTACCCCCATAGGTCGGACGGACATCTTAATAATGCTTTGACCCAACTCTGCCCGCTGTTCGAAGGCCAATTGCTCCGACAATAGCACAGACCAACAGGAGGGCTAACATAGTCCAGAATGTCGCTCTATATCCCTCCATAAGAGCTTGTGTCGGGGATTTTACTTTCTCTTGTTGTTTTGTGACCCACGTTGAGATGACTTGCATGGCAGCCAGTCCCAATGTATTACCAAGTTGCCCAGCAGTATTAAAAACAGCGCCAGCAACTGCTTGCTTCTCATCTGGAAAAGCCTCGGTTATTATTATGAGGCCGATTGTGAAGAGAACATCGACAGAAAAAGGCATGAGGACCTGTGCGGGAAAAGCGCACTTCCAGTATGGCCAGTCCGACTGGATGAGAGCCATGAGCAGAGGGGAACCAGCAGAAATAAGGGAAGCCAGAGCTACCAGCCAGTTTGCACGGATCCTATGAACTACAAGGCCTGTGGTGATGTTGAGAGTGAGGCCGACCACGGTGCTCGGAAGCATACGTATAGCTGCTTCAAGGGCTGAGAGATGCTCGATCTCTTGGAAACTAGGATGTCCTGTCAGTGGAATGATGTCCTTGATTGTCGGTCATCTCTCGACCTACTAAAGACTCGTCACAAGGTCCAGAGAGTTCAACACAGCAAACGATAGAGCCACAGTGATGCAGATGCTGGTAAAACAAGGGTTTTTCCAGAGCTCATTCGGGATGAGAGCAACCTGGCCATTCTTAACTCGAAAATGCATCCAGTAAACAAACAACACTGCCATTGTCATACTGAGACTGAGGGAAACAAGGCACTCCGGGGATCGAATTCGATTCACATTGGTGCTTATGACGCTGTTCTCTAATTAGCAGATACTCTAATGGAGAGGGACATGCATCAACGAACGCCAAGAAGTATGTCAGTAGACTCATAGAGCCTGATGCGAGAAATGCCCCAATCCAATCGACTCGCACTTGCAGACTTTGCAGTGTGATTCGTGACGCGATGAGGCATGAGGCTCTTGGCAAGGCCCACCACCCGACAGCGAGGAGCAACAAGGTAAGGCCTCCACATAAATACCATCCCGATCGCCATCCGATGGTATCGATTAATATACCGCCGACAATTAGGCTAGCTGAGAAACCAAACAGCTGGCTTAATCCTAGGCAGGCAAAGGATAGGTTGCGTCCTCGCCCTTGCGGCTGCACTCGAGTCACAAGCGCCACAGAACTGGACAAGTGCAACGCTGTGGCGAAGCCTTGTAAGGCTCTCAAGATAACCAGTTCCTCGCCACTCTTGATGAGTCCGCAGGTAAGCATGAAGATGCAATTGAACATGCATCCCAGCAGATTCACTGGTCGTGGTCCCGCTACATCAGCGATAGCACCCGTGAGCAGCAGAGTTGACGCAGTGGCCAACCCCTGAACTGACGATGGCCAGAAGGAGAGAGACGGAGGGAGATGGAGATCCTCTGTCAGTTGAGGGAGTCCGATGACTATAAGGCCATTGGTTGCGCCACTGGTAACGCTCACGCCACATAGGTATGCGATTGCAGCAACCGTTCGAAGAAGTTGCTTCGAGGGGGCGGCCCTAACGTCAGGTTCTCGAGAGTTTTCATCAACGATAATTGTTAGTTGCACGTCGCTTTCGGATTTTAGCGACGGAGATGATGATGATTCAAATGATGAAGACTTCATACTGCCAATGGCTGACTTCTAAACGAATAAGACAGACTCTATCGCCAACGAGAGTGCAAATGCTTTTCCTGCGATGCTGCATGCTATGAAAGGGGGAAGGTTATGTACTTTCTTCATACTTGTATGGGATTAATGCAGGCTTACTCGATTGGTATTATCTAAGAAATATAGCTACCCTTTCGCTATTACAACTGATCTCCCATTCCAGAATGCCGACTACACTGTCAGGGCGGAACGGTGGGCAACTAGATCTCATTAACGCATGAAAAGCAATGAGAATAAAGACGCCATGGAATCCTACTATGCTAGCACTTCCCATTGGCTGAGAGAGAGAGCAATCACAAAAAACCCTTGTTTCACGAGTACGCCAATGATAATCTAATGATTTAACATTTAACGGGCTTTAGCCTTACCACTTTCGGCATGTCACATGAGTCATAGGTCACTACCTTCAGATGGGAAACACCCGCAACCTGCTATAGAATTGGATTCATGATTCTGTGGAGAAAGTCAGAGGCTGCATCATGTTTCTTTACTTCAGCCCGGCTATCTTCGGTCTCTTCCATCGCCCCGGGCCACGGTCCCCTATGGTCAAGGACTGGCAGACATTCAATCGCTCCAATAACGTCTCCAGATGGGTTAACCCCAATTCTAAGTTAGCTACTGTTATCTCTTAATACACTTAGATGTCAAGAGACTTCTCGAGCTGCCGTAGCTCTCGGCATTAGTCTACCAATCCCCGAACGTTATTTTAGGAAAGGCGCTTCTATGTTAGAATAAATGATATGCCAGGGTTTGACCCCCTGGATCAGGAGGTAATCACTTGGGTAGATGATTACATACACGGGAAAGAATATCACCTTCATGATGTCTTTGGACCTGGAACCGCACAGTGGGTACGATCTGTATGGTACGTAACATAGCGTATGTAAAGGTACATCGCTGTATATACTAATTGAAATGAAGTTGCTATGAAACGGAACATATAGCTGCTGGTATTGGGGAGGGGGGGCTGCTGCAAGAGTTCACATATTAAAATTGATACACCACAAATGTAGGCAATTAGTGATTGAGCACAGAGCAGTTCCATATCAAAGTGGAGGAAAATAATTATAATATATATGCAGTCCACAGCTAAGGACCCAATCATGAGGCGATTATAAAAGACTCTGTCCTTTTCCGCTAATGTTATTCTCGAAGCAACAATTTCTCATCAGCGATCCTTGTTAGCTGTACCACCACTGGATATCCGTACGACCGTCATAGAGGCTGCCCCAGATTTCTTTAAAGACTTTGTGGCTGACATCTATATCATTTATTTCGCAGCCTTCGCATCGGTCTAATACGGTAGCATGAGAAATCTTGCCGTTGGAACCTTTGATAATGATGGTTCTACCACATAGGGGATTATGATTGGGATTGTTGTCGATGTTGGCCGCATCGTATAGGACTTTTGAGAGTGCTACAATGTTGCCCGTTTCACCTTGTCCAGCCGAATTCTGACCGCAGGCCCCTGTGCCAACCTCATAATAAGTCAAGTGGCCAAAATGCACATCACCATCGAGCTTGTGATTAGTACTCTGGGGCTCAGGCGACGGTTCTTGCTGGCTGTGACCACCGATGGAGTCCTCGGGGTAAGCGCTAGGGTTGGAGAATGGTCCACTCTGGGTGGCATACTCGGCAGGGGGGGGAGATGGATTATCATAAATTACCGGGGCATGGGTGAGAGCTGAATGGGGAGCGCCAATTTGCGTAGAAGCTGCCGTAGGTGCCTCAGCTGCGGTCGCTGTGACAGGAGACGCCTGTCCGCACCCCTCTGGCCAATCAATCTCTATTATACCCTGCGACTGCCCTAAAACGGCGAGACAAAGAAAAGAGTGAAGGAATGGAAAGATGTTCATGGTTTGTATTTACGCTTTTATTTCATGTTCTAGTTCTTTTTTGTAGTTCACCATGGTTTTGAAGGAGAGACAGCGGAAACGTGGACTACCCTTTAGAAAAGTGCTTCGAAATAAGATCCCGACTAAATAGGACTTACCCTAAATTAGCTTCAGTCAGTCTTTAAGCCAAGAAAGTAGCCTGAAATAAGAAACAGAGGGTAGGTATTTATCTGGTTGATGTAGAGCACGACACAGATAACAGATCCACGTAGACTTAAAATAGGCATGAACGAAACCCTCCTACCTATGCCCTGCAACAGTATGTGATACTTAGTGTAGGCTCGCTATACAAAAATACTTTAAATCCAGCATAAGCCCTCCCAGATTCACGGCTGATGTCATGGAGAGCACAGAAACAACAAGGAAAGGCTTTATTAGAAATGAAGTTTAACGCTTCTAATAAATAGGTTTTATCGAATAAATGCGTCAGACTTCGTAAGACTTTCATGTAAGTATACATTGCCTGAGACAAGTTTTCAGCCGGTCAGATGATTACGTCTGACGCATAAATAGAACTCTAAATTCCCCGAGATCAAGGTTAGGAAATGTTGAGTCACAAGTTGACAAATGATCAGTCATAACCAAGTTACTTCTAAGACATTCAATGAAGGTCAGGACTCATGATAAGAGTTCAGGGAATGGTGTTCTTGTAGAGTCACTGCGACACCGCGTAGAAGGCCGCAGATGGCAAAATGGTGGTGATGTGTAAAGAAACAGATATCCCATAGCATCTACTAGTTCATATCCAATTAATTTCTGGCTCGCTGTCCACATTTCTGCTTTTCATTCGTCGTTATGCCACCTGCAGTTGCGGATCACTAGCCTTTAACAGGCGAATGGGCCTGAAGGTGACTGTAGCATCACCGTGGATGGCTAGAAACTTAAATCAGCAAAGGGAACTTAGTGGTTGGTTAACAAAACCTGGTACCTGCGCCAGTTGTGTATTGTAGCTCCGACAACAGCTGTTGGCCATCCGAGAGGCTGTCATCGACCAAGTACAGTTGCTTAAAATAGAGTATTGAGGGAGCCACACAATCTGAGCTCTTGTGGTAAGTGTGAACATTAGTGAAGTTAGTATTCATCT
This sequence comes from Fusarium newnesense, assembly GCA_013184375.1. NCBI lineage: Eukaryota > Fungi > Ascomycota > Sordariomycetes > Hypocreales > Nectriaceae > Fusarium > Fusarium newnesense. The sequence continues at coordinate 19,022 of JABCJW010000021.1, forward strand.
TGCACATCTCATATTTCGTGATATGGGAGTAATATCTCCATTTCGTATCGGGAGTCGGGAGGATGTAAGCAAGAAGTGGTATAAAGGTCTCCTTTTATCCACTGTCCATAACAGATCCTGAACTTGAACTCGCATGCCCAAGCTTCTCTACGCGCCCGAACCATATATTCGACAGTTTCGCTCCATTTAACACCATGAAAATCTTTACCTTGATCGCTCCTCTACTCTCTCTCCCACTGGTCTTTGCAAGCCCTGGTGGTGACTATGGAAATGGCTATGGCGAAAAGGTCAAGACCGTGACCGCTACAGTCACTCACACTGTCACCAAGCCAACCTATAAGCCCCCCGTAACCAACACCAAGACTATCACCATTTACAAGCCTCCAACTACCAAATATAAGACCGAGACAAAGACTACCACCAGTTACAAGCCTCCAGTCACCAAGCACGAGACCAAGACCAAAACTGTCACTAGGTACAAAACCAAAACCGAGACTGTCAGTAAGAAGCCTTATCCAACCTACGGCAATCCTGGATATGGTGATAGCGGGTACAAGGATGGCAAGAAGAACAAGTTTTAAGCGCATGTCTTGTATCTTTGTTTTCAACCTTCGTATTTGATTGATGGTAAAAATGACTGGATACCAAACTCTGAAACTCTATAGAACACGTCATCTTTCATGATAGTCGTAAAGGCGGAATTGGTAATTTCATTTTTGGTTGAGCCTGGATAGTAAATTGATATACTGTGCTACGGCAATCTTTCAGGTTTTTTAATGCCTTCTTTAATGCATATCAGTAAAGTGATTGCTGCTGTTATATTGTTGGTATGTAGAGAATATCCTTTTAACTAACGTCTTTAACTTAATGTTAAATGTAGCCTTAGTATAAGATAGCTATGCTAGATCTGACCGTCGTATCTTAAGCATGTATATTTCTCCATAGCGCTAGATTGAGTGTGGGTCAGTTTCGTTACACTCATCACATCTTTCTTCAAGTTCATGATGCATAGCCTTTAGGGCTTCTGTCTACTTGTGTATAGATTATGTGCAATTTCATCGTTCGTGTGGTATAAGGTCCTAATAAGTTTGCGATAATGTTGTAAAAGAGGAGGCGGGGGTATTCAATACTAAGCAGCGTGTGTTAATGGTATCTTGGACCCCCGTCCGCTCACGAGGCTGGCAGCCTGGATAACAAGGGCTAGATTTCAGTGGATACGTAGTCTGTCATGTAGGGATGTGAATACGGAGTGTGAACAGTACGTCACTGTATGCCGTCACGCGTTAGCTAAAGCAGCTGGGACATTTTCTTATATCCGTCGGATTCCAATGATCGGAATGGCTACCATATGGACGGCTGACCTGCACACCTGGTACGTCGAGCATACTTTGCACCAAGGGCCCATTTTTTACCTATCTATACAGCCCATCCAGCCATCCTAACAAGATAAGGGATTCTGTGACATCATGAGCTCTCATCTGCCAGGTAAAAAACCGGAACTCTTGCATGCCTGGTCGCTTGCTTTCGCAAATGCTGGAAATTTGCAAAAGAAACATGTCGGCAAGGTACGTGTCGAAAATTGCATCGGCTTCTGCCAGATTCCTCTAGCCGTTGCAGGCCCGTTGCAGGTGGCTGGATCAGATACGCCGGAGAAAGTCTACGCTCCACTCGCCACATACGAAGGGACACTAGTTGCCAGCTGTTCCAGAGGATGCAAAGCTTTCAACGCTTCTGGAGGAATTCACATCGAGACCCTCAGTAACAGCATGAGCCGAGGTCCTGTATTCGCCTTTGGCAACCCCGATCAGGCTATTATATTCGCGAAACAGTTACCAGCTTTGAAACCAATATTTTCACGATGGGCAGAGGAAACAAGCGCACACGTACGGCTTCAGACCATGCAACCAACTGTAATCGGTTCTAACGTGCATGTGCTCTGCAGCTACAGTTGTGGGAGTGCAGCTGGCCAGAACATGGTTACCAAGGCCACCCAACACGCCTGTGAGATGCTCCGAGACTCTCTAGCCGATGAATTCAGTATCCAGGGATTCCTTATAGAGGGACAGATGGCTTCTGACAAGAAGCCGTCGTGGGGCAACGTGAAGAAAGCGCGAGGCGTTGAGACGCTGGCATGGGGAACACTCACTGCTGATGCCTGTCGAGAGGTGCTGGGCTGTACCACTTATGAACTCTATGCCACCCAGCAGATCATAAAGGAGGGAGGGATCCGAAACGGCCAGTTTGGCAGCAATGTCAACACGGTTAACATCATTGCCGCTATGTTCATTGCCACCGGTCAGGATCCTGCAAGCACTGCAGAGGCATGTTGGAGCCATCTGACTTCAGAACTTGACCCTAAGACGGGTGCACTCACCATGAGTCTTTATCTACCTTCCCTGCCTGTGGGGACCATTGGCGGCGGAACTGGATTACCGATGCAGAGGGAGGCTCTCAAATTGCTTAAATGCGATGGTGAAGGCGCAGGGCAGAAAGAGCGGCTTGCTGGTCTCATCGCCGCTTTTGGCCTTGCCTTGGACGCCAGTACGAGTGCGGCGATCACCAATGACACGTTCACCGCCAGCCACATGCGATTAGGAAGGGGACAAGAGCGGCCGAGATTGTGATACACCTCGCAAAAGAATCGCTAGACAACCGGACATGCAGGAAGCGGAAACAATTACAATATGCCCTATTGAGACGGAACTCAGCAAAATGGTTGGAGAGGAGGAAGCTCATTTAGCTTAAGGAATGGAAGATGGCTCAGGCCGAGTTGCTTTCTTCGCCGTTGCAACAGAAGCTTGGCATCTTGAGATACCTGTCGGCCAAATAACATATCGTTAGGAAGAGGAAATTGTTTCGGCCAACACAGTTGGCTGGTGGGAGACATCGATGAATCCGGAGAGAAGATGACCCCAGCTTGCGTTCGTAGATGATCTACAGTTCAACTCGACATATACGTAGTAAACATACCGGTGCGAAGAGTTGTAGAGATAGAAAGAAAGACTGCAAGCTACTAGAAGACGCCCAAATTAATGTTATGGACCCTGTTGCATATTTATGCTAGTAAGTCCCTGCGCTACTGAAGATCTCAGATACAGCCTTCATAACATAAAGTCTCTACCTATTTGCCCTCCGTCTCAAAGCAGGAAGCGTCGTAGACCGAAAAATACCATCCATCCTCGGCCTCAAATTCCATGGCAGAGACGCTAGCATTATAAAGCTCGCACTGATTACCACTGGTAAAACCGATCGACTTGCAGTCATCCCGGTTTGCACACTCAGCTTTACATTCCATCAAATCGTACTGTTGGAAAACGTCGATCAAACTGGAATTGCTGTCCTTAAAGAGGCCTGTTCGGCCGCAGACAGGCTCTGATTTATTTGCGCAGTCGGGTGTGGCGGCTCCAGATTTTGCTGTGCAAGATTGAGAAGCAGATGTCTCAGGAGCGATGGTCGTAGGTCTTTCCTCTAGCATGGTCGATGTGACGGACTCGGCCGTGAAGGTCGTGAAGGCGCTTGGAAGCGTGTGTTGAATGGTGGACCCCGTCGACTGAGTGGTAGAAGCAAACAAGGAAGTAGCCACAACAGTAGGAGTAGATTGGTTTTCAGAACGCCCCGTCCTTGTAGACTCCTCTCCTGGGGTTTGATATGCGGCAGATGACAGACCAGTTGCGCTATCAGACTTTACCACAACATCCGTATATGTTGGAGCGGCACCAGCAGTAGAGTGGAGGTTTTCATTTGTCGTCAACTGAGACTGGAGGGAAGAGTATGAAGGAGCGCCAGGCCTGCAGATATGTGCTTGAGTTCCGACGGCGAGGGCAACCGCGGCGGCCGTACGAAGCGTCAGGACTACTAACATAACGTAAACAGGACTTATAGGGAGATATAATTCGTTCTATGTCAGAAGAAAGGAAAAAAGGACGATGGGTATAACAATGAATTGCGGACTTGCACCACTCGCTACGCTGGTAGTAGACTCTCTGCGAATTCCGAGGCAAGGGCCAGTGAGTCACTGCATGGATCCGCCTTATATGCCAACGTATATTCCGTGCCTGGCTGTTTCGAGGAGCTCGTAAGTAGTATCTAGCTTAGAAGGGGATCCATCCAAAGGCATCGAGGGTTCATTGAACTCTTGGTGCGGTCTTTGGTGCACCCCACTGTATACAGGGCTTTGCTCATTGGCTCTGAGCTTCATTTATGGGGTAGATATTTCATGTCTAAGCCACTAATAATATATTTATAGAAACTGCGCTAATGTTTATGAATTACTCCGTTTAGGTTTGATGTGAAAAATGGATGACTCGTTTTGATCTTAACTTTAATACCAGATCGTAAGAGATATAGGTGACTGTAGTCACAGAAGCGTAAATCGACTCCAAGGGTACTTAGCTTAATCTACTTTTACATTGCTCTGTAGCCGAGCCCTGGGCGGTCCGGGGTTCAAAACCAGCCAATCGGCACTATTGCCTTTTGAGGAAGTGCCCCACTCTACTGGGCCAGAACATTTAGGTTGAGAGATATTTCGGAGCATAAGGATGATCCGACGCTTCTAGGGTAGTCACCATCTTTTTACACCTATTCTATTATGCAAACTATATGAGGTTTGATCCTGCAGGAGAGGCATAACAATTTAGCTATGAGCATGATAGTTAGAAGGCTCAAAGCATGTTTTATTAGTCATCGTTAAAGTTTATGGTTAAAAGCTAAAAAATATTGTGTTCTCAATCATTGCCTGTATTCGCACCGGAAAATTTAAAGTTATAAACAGCAGTCAAACGAAAAGTTGAGCAAGAACCAGGGCAGAAAATATACAGCTTTATCCAGTGACCAATACCTTTTTTCGACCATCTTTCGCAGCTTCTTTTCCGCTGGTTGTTAGACCGTTGTACCATAATATTGGTGTTAGACCTGGGTTCGAGTATCAACAGTGGGTTTGCAGCGTTGTTGATTCCTGTTTCTTTGTGTTTCATGTCTATAGTAAGAGGATTAGGGCTAGAGCAAAGTGGTCAAAGGCTTCAGTGTATAATAAAGAAGCCCCGTTGCTTGAAGGCACGATAAATTGACAAAGTAAATATGTAGTCAGTATAAGATGCAGTAATAACGCCCTGCTCATCTATGTATGCTCCTATTTGTTCCATAACTCCTTGTACCTTCCGTCTACTAAGATCAGGTCGGCATGTGTATTAGACTCAACGACCTATCCATTATGAGGGGAGGAAGATAGAGACGTCAGAGAGGTAGCCTAGCCAGCCACCTTTCTCTTTGAGTTTCTTTGCACATTGCCGTTTGATTTCGATGACATCTTCGTCTGATTCGCTGCCATCGATGTACTCATCGTCATCGACCTCTGTGTCTGACGGTGTCTCAGCTTCGTAGCTTGAGAATGCTCGGCTGTTTGCATGGCCTTTTGACTGTAGGAATGGCTGCGATTCCTCTGCTTCTGAATCAGGTGTGTAGAATCTACCACTGTTGGAGAGATGGTAAATCACGAGGAAAAGAAGAGGTAGAAGTCTGAAGGTTTGAGAGGCAAGCTGCACAATATGATAGATATCTTTCCGCCAACAAGAGGCGGAGAACATTTGTAGCGGAACCTCGAATGAAAGCGTGATAAGTGATGTTCCGAGGACCAACAACCGCGGTGCAGTTCGTTGACTCCAGATAAACGCCCATAGCGATAGGAGCACGATAAGGTGCATCTTCTCAGGTCGTTTACTCTGCTGACTCTCCTGCACAAACATCGCTATACCCTCAACCAAATACCCCAGGATCAAAAGCCCAATAGCAAGATGATCACCATTCCGTGGGGTAGTTTTTCCAGTGACACGAGGAGCGCTGAGGAAAGTAACGACCGAAACGAACACTACAGCTACTGAAGAGCAGCCGTAGTGGAGAGTATTCGAGACCTGAAGAGTTGATGGCATTTTTGCAAGCCGGGCAGGTAAGTGTAACGAGAAAAACGGTGTGATTTATTTAGCTATTGAGAACCGTCTGATCAAATCTTATATACCCAATTCTTCAGCCCTACGTGCAACGCAGCATGAAAAGGCCAATGTTGCCTGTGATCATTTGAGGCGCATGTATTCGATGCCCAGGAGGTCTCGCCACTCTTTGTGATAAGTAGGCACTGGACTGCGAGCTGACCACCGCCCATGAGCCAGATATCCTTCCCGTCATTTTCTTTCAGGCGTCTGATGTGATTCAGCGCGCTTTCTTGTATGTCTGTAACATCCAGAAAATGGCCCGGGTTCATGGTGCGGCTGGCTACTATGACTGATTCTTGGCCGCTTAGATGTAGATTGTGCCAAAGGGTTGCAAAAGAGGTTTTCGGGGGCTACCAGTACCCTAATAATGGCCGCCGCGGACTTGAATGTGGGATATATTAACTCAAAACTTATATTCCACACGTTCTGCCTTTTTCTTGATGTCGGCCCAACATGCCGCGCCTTCCCCACAACGTCGCAGCAAGGCTCCTCGGGTACATCGCATCACCCGACCGTTCAACACTTTGCATCATCGAAGATCCCATCATAGACTTCCTCAGGCTGTAGGCCGAATTCGACTTCTTCATCATGGGCCGCAAGACATACCAAGTCATGCTTTACTGACCGAGCCATGGAAGCCGCCCAAGGTAAAGCGAAAGTAATGTCGCTTAAGTGACTTATATCAATAACCGCCGTCCAAATCATCTAGGGCGCCATGGTAATCGAGAGACTTATTACTATTTCTTGCGGCCTACTGTCGGGCCTTCTTGGTTCGCGTCCAGGTAGCATGGCAGTTAAGTCTACGTTTACGTCTACGTCCTACTTGAGGTCGGAGGGCCCGGTTTTGGGGCGTGTCCCAGCCTTGGGCCTCCATTAGATTATCGAGGCTGAAGGGAGAGCGGCTGATTCTTTCCTTCGCTTGTTTGCCCGCCACTTTCCAGCAGAGAAAGATATCGAGTTGCGTCTGCATGTCAACGACTGTCCCTCGGATAGGTAGCTCGAACTCTGCTGCGCCACAGTCTCCTATATTATCCATGGTTATGAACTTGCCGTTGACTAAGAACTCAGCCTTACATTCACGTAGAACCTTGATGAAATGCTCAAGTCGATCGCCAGGTTGAATGTTGCAGAAGATACGGCCACAAAAGCTTACGTGTGTTCGCCGTCGTATAGGCCGGCTAAATATCTCGAAGTGGAAGAGACTTGATAGTAGACGGTCTAGGGCCTTTTGCATGGTGTGATCAGAGTGGTATTGCTCTGTGGCAGTTTTCACTAGTAATGGTAACGATGCTGAGTCGTCCGGAGAAGGACAACCCATGGGAAATTCTACATTCAACCGTCGGCATCGATCAGCGACTTCGGACCTCAGCACCTCAGAAACTAAATGACTGTAGAACTTTTCGCCATCCATGGCTATACTTTCGCAAAAGGACATGCAAAACCTGTATGCTAAATCTATGGGTGGAATCTTCCTCCATCGGGGCAGGCGCGGGATAAGGCATTCAAGATGGTCCGACGAATGAAGGGCGACGGTGGACGAACCTGGGTGGCGCGTGCATAGCCTCTTCTTACAGCCAGTGCCAATTGAGAGCGCAATGTCGGGTAGTAAATGACCAGAAGATAGAGAAGGGAGTAGAGACAGGCCCACACCCAATGGATTGTTTCGCCACATGGCACCGTCCTGGAATGTACCGACGCCGTCGATAGTGAAGGGAGGAAACGCACCGAGTGCAGAAGCCGTGCAACGTGCCCTTTGAAAATCGCTCTCGTGTCAGCTAAGTGAGTTCGAAGTGGAACGGAAATCATACAGCAAAGTAGATAGTGCATAACAAACAATCAAAAGAGGGAATAAGACGGAAGGCGTTTGATGCGGAAGGGCGAAAAGCATCGAAGGCTGCAGATATATAGAATGGAATTCACTCACGCTTGCCAGGCAAGAATTGCTTTCTGCCTGTCTTGGTCGCTAAGTTGACAAAACGCCTGTTCAAAATTGCAGTGCGAAGCATCGAGACCGACACCGTTAAAGTTACTCAGGATGTGATCCCCGCTCGGTGTTCCCGTCACTGTGACGAGAATCTTGGCAGCTCGGGCTGATGCAGGGGAGTAGTCGGATAGCGTGCTTTCACCGTAATGGCTCTTGAGAGGCTCGTCTATCGCAGGGCTACCATAGATTGATCCACGCGCGAGCAAGTTCAGGGCTCTTGCCCAAATTGGCTGCGTAGCGAAAACTCGCTTGCTAAGATCTGTAAACTCTCGGATAGCCTCCTTGATTGAAACACCTTTGTGAGCGAGTGACAAGGCACAGATTCCACCTGATTGGCCACGTTAGCTTCTAGGTGCTGCCCTGAAACGCCCCTCCATTGCCCATTCACCACCATCTCTCCTAACGTCTTGATGTATCTCGGCCTCTATCCATAAATACAACGTCTTGGTGAACTTACCTGTGCTTGTCCCAACACAAACATCAAACATCTCAATGATGTCCATCCCGGGGAGGAAGTCTCTTAGTCTTGTTTGCAATAGTTGTAGACATTTCAGTATCATGATGCCTCTGACGCCACCACCATCAAGCGCGAGAATCCTGATACCTCTGGTTTTAGGTCGAAATCGGAATATCACTCCGGTGAAGGGGGTTTGGCAGCAGATGCACTCGTCTATTGCGTATGTTTCACGTCCTATCTTCCTTCCCAAAAGTCTGATATCGTGTTCGCAATACATATGGCCACAGGGAAGCCCGTATTCAGGCCGTCGTAAAATGCAGGCAGGACAGTAGTCCTGAACTTTATGGGCCCGCCACTTATCACGGAGGGTGACTAGATAATTAAGATGGCGCCGTTCGTGTGAGCTCATCTGAATATCCATCTGCGCCGCGTGATCTTCTTCATTGCATTGACTCGCCGTTAACTTCTCTGTCTTTGCCTGTGTGGCATAGTCATAGGGGTTAGGGCCAACAGTGGCTATGGTATTCAGCGAGCGTCTTACCATACGCTCAAACAAGAGGCAGATGTCTTCTGTCAATGACGCTGTAAGTGCCGCGTGGTCCCAGGTCGATTTGTAGATGGTGTCGAAGATAAGTGGAAAGTCAAAAGCTTAGGAACATCGTTAGCCGCCGGATATTCACAGTGGAATTAGAGTAGGCATATACGCCATTTGTATGTGTGAGAGTGTGTACGCGTTTGCAAATCTGCGTATCCCGCTTTTCCGATACTTGAGAACATCAACAATCAAGGCGGGTATTAAGAGATGTAGGATTAGCAGAGGGAAGGCATAACGAGATTGTGTTGCCATTAATTTAAGATGATGAGAGGGAATGAAATAGAAACAAATACTTACGATGGGATATCGCCGGATATGCGTTTGCGCGTATCGCAGAGACTAGGTATGGCAACGCGAACTTTTGTAGAGACTCCTTATCATCATAGTCAGAAAGAAACCGTACAATCTGCCGTACTGCGTTTGACGGGATCGGATTCCATGCCCGTGAAGCTATTACTGGATTGAAGATAGTATTGGACACTAGGCATCGATAGGCTCTGGAGAATAGGTCAACCAAGTTATGTGCGTCATAAAGCATGTTCAATCGCTCGAAATCCCTCCGAGCCGCCGCGCACTCGCTATCGAGAAAAGCCGTCATCTTTGTATATTGACGTTGCCGAAGCAGGCTGACTTCAGTCAAAGTTTCCTTGACAGTAAAGTTGGAGAAGGCTCGAGTGAGCGAGAAGCCCGTCTGCTCCATGACGATAGCCTCCAGTGATGACTTAACCCCTCCAGAGAAACAGCTACCGGGTAAAGCCTTCCCCTCTGTCAGAGCGATGAGGCGCGGCAAAGCCATGGGTGAATGGGAAGTCGAAAACATCTGCGATCTGGACCAGGTAGATCGAAGCCAGGAGGACAGAAAACTACCGAGTTCTAATGTAGAGGAGAAACTCGAGACAAAGACACAGACAACATGAGAGAATGGGCCTAAGAGACGGCTATAGATGGTAGCAAGGGACTCAGAATGCCGTAACCCGCCTCCCCTAGCCCATTCAATATTGTCGCCATGGCAGTGGCCTTCTGCACTTACACGCCTGGGAAGTGTGGGACAAGCGACGCGAAGGACTTTCGCCCGTGGGTCTGCATCGAGAAGAACATCTCCAGTTGATGATGTTATGCCTAGATGTTGTGCTAGGTCGGCTGAAGATGGTACCCCAACAAGAAGGGCCACTCCTGCAGTAGCTTGCATAACGTCAAGGCGCTCGGCGAGTAGCGGCGTCAGCTGTATTGACAGGTTGTCAAACTGCTCAGAAATTGTCATCCACCTGTTGTCTGTGACAGGTTTATTTGCTGCCATGTTAGTATCTGTATTTCCTGCAAGGATCATTCCCAAGTGGTACACTATCGCAACGCAACTCTACCGTCGTCTTTGGAGTCAACTGTAATGACTTGATGCGCCCACGGGCGGCATTTTAAGACAAACACATGAACAAATATAGCATGGTTAGTCCTTGGCCCTACACACATTTCGAGAGATTCCAGAATAGACCACCGTTTTATACTATCAACTCTCCCTTAGGTCTCTATACTCGGTCGCTTACGCTTTATTCTATCGATTCGCCATATATAGCAGGCCAGTGGCTCATGACAGATAGAGTGACACAATAACTATCAGGAATGCGGTCTTGCTGGGTTAATGGTCCACACCAAGGTATAATCCTACTAGAGTAGGAAAAAAGTCAAGGACTGAGTAAGAATATGCCTCTCTAGTGGATATTCTTTTCCACAGCTCATGTAGTTGCATCTTCCTACATTAGTTTCCTGTCTTAATAAAAGTATTTGTAAGTCCATAGGGTTCTACTACATCTCCACCCGCTAAAGCTAGTGTTTGCCAGGGCTGACGCTATGTTGATTCTTATTTATCTATTTTTGGTTTGGCTCTACGTTTATTACATCTGTGTTCGCATTTGAATGGCTCAGTGACACATTAAAGTTAGAAGGAGCTCGGCAAAGAAGGTGTCTTAGCGGGGCTGTGTTGTAAAGGATGCTTCTATATAGCGATAATTGCTGTTAGTATAGACCTCCAAGTGGGTCGAACCCCCTTTGCGTTACGACTAAGGACAAGATTCGCAGATAATAATAATAAAATATAATTTGTCAGAAGACACAGAGGCATATGTCGATGGCAAACCGATTACAAGAAAAGAGGGGTTGTAAATTGACTATCCTATCTCAGGACTGATTTGGCTAAGCAATATCTTAATAAGTCAGGCTCATACGTAACGAATAGCAGATGATTTTGATGATGTTCGCATGCCATATGGCCAAGTACTTGAGAATCACCCTTGAGAGTCAAGCGAATCATTATACCTTGATGTGTCTGTGATATGTTTGGCTATGCATACGCTATTTTAACGCGCAATTGAAATAAATAAAGCTTTGATCATGTAAGCATAAACCCATTGGACCAATGATGCTGCCACTTAATGCTACTAGAATCAGTCGAATAATGACATATCAACGCTGTGCGCTGGGTCTACCGTAAAGAGTCTAAACTATTGTGTTTCTCATACCGTAAGCTCTGGTTGACGAGTTACGTCGATCATCCATGGTGTGGTAACATCTTATATAGCTAGGCCCTCAGACGAGAGCACAGTTGGAGCTCATGTTTACAAGCAAAGCTTTCCCTGACCGCTGGTGAGAACTACCTGCGAGACTCTTGCCTAACATCCATAGCAGCGCTAGTATCACTCTGCACTATTCGAATTGAGCGAAAATGACTTCTCAACATGAATCTTTCCACTAGGAAGATTCTTATTCAGTCGTCGCCCTCGCTCGGCGTGGGCTCTATAAGAGGACGTCATTGGAAAGGGACTACCGACCGGCGGGGTTCGCCTAGGTGTCATCAGTCTCAAAAGGGGCCCAGTGGTCGGCAAACAGGCTGCTACAATCCCTATAGCAGCCTCTATAACCGTCCACTTTGCAACATCCCTATATGAAAATTAGCCTCCTGTAGTAACCGCAAAGCAAGGAGTAATCTTACACCGTCTCGTAGAGAAAATCCTCAGTGAGCTCCAGAGTTTGAATGTGGGGTACGCGTATAATCATAAAAATACCAGCTCTATGGTGCCCATGCGCTATCAGTTTCGTGTCGAATGATTATTTTAATTCATCTGTTTCGGTAGAGCAAAAAGATGTCTAGGAATGAGAGATTACTTACACCACGCCTAAACTCGACAGGGCTTGAATAGTGGCTTTCTTTCGCCAAGGAATCTGCGTTTTCGTTAAGGCGACTATAGGTACCGAAGCCAACGCCCAATCGCTGGCGGCTGTTACTATACTTAGAATTATACCGACAGCCGGTACAATGCTCTTTGAGCATGTCCCTTCACTGCTAGCGTTTTCAAATTGCATCCAATAATGAGTTGGGGGAGAGCATTGAAAGATACTAGCCGACAAGAACACGTTCGAGGAACTCCAAATAGCACACAGACAGATGTAGAATACCCACTCTATGTAGCATCTTTTAGTGGCCTCTCTTGGTTGAGATTTGATGATGTACGCTTGTTGTAGGAAAAGGATCACAGAGGTCTTAGTAAGACATGACAGTACAGGATAAATGAGTTCGCCGAAGTACCAGGTTTGGAAACCTATGATAATTTCTGCCTGCTTAATGTCATTTGCGTGCTGTCCGATACCACCATCGATGATACCACGAATCACAATGACAGCTTGAATTGTGTAGAATAACTATAAACACAGTTAGGAACGAGAAAGGATCACGTCACTTAGGAGGTCCCTATGCGTAGAAACGTACCACAGCTAAATGTATCAGCACATCGTGCAGTGAGAACTTTCTTATGGTGTTATTATGAAGTGATGGCCTTCTTCTGTTGATATGCTGGGCCCAGAGTCGTAGGCAGACGGACAAATAGACAATTATGCCGCAACAAATCTGAATAATAAGCAGCTCAAGGCCCTTACCACTTGTAGGAAGGGGCATTGTGATATCAGATTATACAGTGTCTACTCGTGTTTCTTTAAGCTTGTACTTGACTATAATATTCTCCATGTTCTTATAATAAGCCTTAGATGTCTGCATGTTCTATATCGAGGTGCCAAGGAGGTATTGAAAGGGATTGTTTCAGATTTCCTTTCACATGTGCAAGGTAATTTGTCATTTCGTATTCTAGTACATGTTACAGAAGCCCGACTTTTTCATAAAGCCATGTTAATTGTTTATGTACTTATACTATCCGACGCGATCCCATGATATATACTCATAACGCTCCTGGTAATGTAAGATCGGACAGGATGTGAGAAAGGGGGGTGGTCGAGTCAAATACTTGTCAGCGCTAGCGCCATTTCCCAGTCCGCGTTCTTCAATTTCGGGACCGTTAAGCGCGAAGATGGTAAAGTCATTCCTAGTAATACCGGTATTGTCGATTGAATCGTTCCACAGTTAGGAATTATTCTTCAAATATGCTCTGTTGGATCCTTTGATGACATCGGAATGGCGCTATTATACGTTCTCCTGTGAGACGTGCGTCCTTTCCTCAACATCCAATACGAGCGCTATGGCCCTAGCACCCTCCCAAGTCTCTTGGCAGTATCTAAGAAGCAGTCTTTCGTAATCCTCTGACGGTTTTACGAAGTCGTCAGCCAATCGAGTCATTTTCTCGTTGCCTTTCTGCAGGTTTAGATAATCCATAGCCCAGCGCTTCTGTTGACCAATTTCGACTTGCAGTAGTTCTACGATGCAAGGTTGAGGCTCAGTAGAGGCGCATAACTCCAAAAGTTCCATGGTGAGTCGAAGTAGCGAACGCTCTGCAAAAGTGGCCTTCCGCTGCAGTAGCTGAACAGTATCAATGAAATCACGTAATGCCTGTTGAACTTCCATTGTCTCTTGCTGTCAGAGGATCTGGGTTCAGATTGTCAAAGCTTTATATTCTAAGCTTTTAGAGGCTACTGTCTTTTAAGAATCAGTTTTCTTTGTTTAGAATTAAAATGCACGCCACATTTTTCTCACACTAATATGACCCTATATGCTTATCATGGATCCGTATTGGATTTTCATGGCTTTATGACATCTTGCTAAATCGGTTACTAAGTTTTCTTTTCTAGGTACTTAGAATAAGAATTATATGGCATGAATAGGATGCCAGATATGATTATGACTACAGATTATGCATTAACTTGAGAATAATAAAGCCATATTCTAAGATGTCAGGATGGATCTAAAATTAAATCAGCAAGAGTGAATCAAATCGGTCAAGAGCTTGAGCCACCACATAATATTTATCTACCTGCAGTTGTCTACGGTTTCTTTCTATAATGGATGATTGGTTATCGACTTTTGACAAGCGAAGTTAAATGCTGACTTTATACTATGTATTATATATCAATAAAATAGAACAAGCTCAATTAAAGGTACTCCACCACTGATGTTTTGAAATAGACTGCAAATTTGGGAATGCCGCCACCAAAACAATAATATAGGCTATATAAGGGTATAATCTGCAAAGATAGGAGAGCCATCTCGTCTCTACATATACTACTGTGCTTGGTGGTGCTATAAAAGTCATTCTCTTTATGCAAGGGAAGAAGTTGAAATAACTTATTAGAGTAGTAACAGGATTTTTTGTTGATTGAAAGCCAATCGACAAGGATAAGCCTAGAGCTGGCCAATCTTATTCAGAGTGGTTGGACTTCCGCCATTTGTTCCCTAAAAGATGTTCTTCCTGAGGGGCTAGCGGTGTTCATACTAGAGGTTACCTCACAGTACCAGTGATGTGCTCTAATTCAACCAATACAGGATAGATCAGGACTTCGAAGTAGACTAAACGCGGTGGTGAGCTTTCGTGCGCGTCACCTATCGAAGAGGCTTATAGTTTTGGGTAATGAGCAAATGGCAAGCTGGTTTCCACGATAATGTATCGATAGTATGTATCCCAATCGCACGGTTTCTTAGCAACATGGAAACACACAAAAGTGGACTCTGTGACTGCATAAGAGATATTTCCAACTCGCCTTCACTATATTGAACTCTGTACTCGGCAAGGCATACTGAGCCAAAAAGGCGACTGTATCCGCATTGAAACTCTTGCAGTAACTCTTCAGCGGTATAACACCATTCATTCACCTGATTAGGCCTTTTGAACATCGCCGCTGGTATCTAGTGTGGCATTTCCGCTTCTCGCGCAACGTAGGCCACTACAGTAGTACCGTGGCAACAGGATCAGACCTGTCTGACTCAATTACATTCGCATCAATTCTAGCTACGTAAACAAAATTGAGACCAGATAGCTCCATAATCCTTTCAGCCAACCGCTTGGCATCTCGTTACCTCTCCATGCTTTCCTCTTTATTGAGCCGAGGGATAGCGGAGCAGGAATCAATCTTGGGGATACCATAGGGTCGGATACAATGCAGGCGCCGCGTGGATAGAGCCGGATTCGCTATATTCCAATTCATCCCCGGGTTCCACAAGATTGTTTAGTTGACTCACGACTGCCGAAGCTCAAAATTCCGTGCTTGAATTCTGTCTGGGATCATGCGTCACAAGCCGTATTTTCTGCTTCACTTTTCGTCTCATTTGAGTGCTTCCCAATTAGATTGGGGTAGTTGGAGTACAGAAAATAGGGAGATAGGACTCTTAGTTAGCGCATGTAGCTAGTCACAACCCTCTTCACAAGAAAATATTCGAGACTCATCAAGCAAAGGAATCAGGGGCACATCTTGTATAAATTTGGAAGTAAGTAGCGAGACCTCAACAAGACTGTGAGTAATCGAAAATCTATAGCCGCTCTCCTCCTACTTCGTTTAGGCGCAGCAGAGTTGAAAGAAATAGTAGATGGGCAAGGGCTGTCGTTGTTTGCAGGTCAGCAACTGGATGCAATATGCTACTGCGTCTTACAGTTACACATCGCACCTAGACATCTTCTGACCTAATGGATTACGTAACGCCCTCTCCGGGGTTTGGAATTCAGGTTGACGACGGGGGCTTTGTCTTCCATCATATCAGTCCAAAGGACACGACTGCCAATCACTGAATCTGCCGCAAGCTCTGCTATTTTATCCTTTGAGCAGCCCGCCACATTGTACGTAGGTAGCTCTTGAATCCCGTATGGCTGGAGTCTGTGGGACGAGTCACTATCGTTGTTCAAAACGGCGGACCTGCTGAGTTCCTCATAAAGCGAGAGCTTTATTCTAGAACACCTATGCCTGGAACAAATTAATCGATCTAAGGTATCGCTAGTATGTAGGTGTTGCCTGCTTGATCGGCGCTTTTGACACACTAGGCAGAGTAATTTTGGTTCTGATATATCCTTATCGGCCCTTGTTTCGGTAGAGGCAACTCGAAAGGGCATCCTGTCTCGTGTGGAAGACTCAACAGAGATTAATAAATGGCCAGCGCAGGAGGTTCTGTTGTATAGCGACATAAAGCGTTTCATGGTAGAATCTGAGTAGAATACTATAGGCAACTTCTCACCCTTTCTAAAATACCTGGTGTGGGTTTCTAAATAACATTTATAACTAGCATCCTGCTGCAATAAGCCATTGCTTGTCTATATTACGCTCTATTTTTATCGTTGTTCCGGGACAAGAATAATGTCTGTACTACCATTAACCCTCATCGATTGCTTTCTTTGTTGCTTTTGACCATTTAACACGACTGAATTCTCCTGTGCAGATACAAATCTGATAGAAATGGTCATTTTACTGGATCACCTGAGCAAAAAAGACAACACCACCTCGCCATTTTCTATAGTAACATACCGTCCAGTCGTTTCAAATCCGATATTACCTTCCTGCTCATAAATGGGAGTGCACTATAGTAATGACCAGGCCTTCTAACCTTGTAAACGGCGAACAACATTAGAAACGACTTAGAGAAGCAGAGATGTGAACGATGATAGAGATATCTACAACGCCGCATTTATCCCAACCTGAGAAAAAGGCTACATATTATAACTTTTATCAGCTAGAGGAATCTACTATGTGATTGTGAACATCAGTGTAGCTTCAAGGTCTCGCCTAGCTGGCTATCCCAAATCTCTTATTACCGAAATTGACCAGGGCGCTTAGCAACCGGTTTCGCTTGCTGGGTCTATGTGCAGCTCCCTGAACTTCTCTAACTCTGGTCCGTACCTATAGATAAGACAACCAGCTTGAAATTGCCTGCCTGCTCCTTTTTTATCATTGCATCCGTGTCAAGACTATCTGCATAGTATGATCTCACATCCAGCCCATCCTGCTCAAGTGGCTTTCGCTCATGCTGCAGCTCACTCACTAACTCAGTCTTTTTTCAAAGAGAGTACTCATGGATTACATGATTTAAGCTATTTGCCACATCTATCACACGTTGATCCCCAGCTTTTGTGAATCATTCAACTCCCAGCAGGAAATATCATTCAAACGAAGACCTCCCCACAACTTGAGGATCCTAATCACTACGGCTGGGCGGGTCATTCGGTTGTGCACATCCCGACCTCTTCTGACGAGCTCAGGCTTTTGTAACGATTTCGGTCTGCACACTGGTAACTGTGGAAGTGATCACAACTAGTGACTCACTGGGCTCCGTTGTAAATGAAGTCACCGGCCCTTTCGCCTGTGTGAGAAATTCTTGCATCATCGAATTCACCATCGTCCAATCAGTTGTAGTGATGCCAACCACGGCCGTCTCTGAGCCAGTGGATCGAAGGCTTGCTACCTTCCCTGTTGTTAACTCGCTGTTAGATTTGTGAGCAGAAGAAGCCCCTACAGATGTTCTCAATGTTCCAAAAGTTAGAACATCGCGCAATCCGCCAACCAATAGATTGCTGTCATCTTTGGTTGACGGGAAAAACGTAGATGTTCTACCCAATGTAGGTAGCGTCGGAGTGGATACTGCTTCACCCCTGTTCGTTATAGTTGCTGAATTGACTATCGCAACGGTACGAGGCGTAAGATGACGAGATTCTGGCTCGTGGTCCAAGTTCAGCCTAACGCCTGGACCCCATGTTTTTATTCTAGATGCAGGTATGTGAGATCCCGAAGCAAAACAGGCCCATGATACCCCAATAGAAAGTAAACTCTGGAGGGTCCAGAATGATTGAAGTTTAGGGTAACAGACGCGCATGTAGTATATTTGGTTTTGACACCAGAGGTGCTGCAATGGACCCTCATATATTAAATAGCACTGTGAGACCATATTGTAATCCAGAGTATCCTGGTGCTCCCTAAGCAAGTCAAATATAGGCGTTCTAGGAATAGTCGCCTCCCCTCTTTGCGAAACAATACTTCACCGTTCTCACAGAATACGTAAATCCCCCGGAGTGGTTTTTGAATATACGTATCTATCGCTTGGTCCTTTTACCGGTCTGGAAGACGACGGGTTGGAATCCTTCAACTAGGATGGAGTTCTATGCTAAATACATAGGATATCGAGGCTGTCGTACCACATCCAGATATCAAAAGTCTATGGCATATCAATCGCATTTGTTGCTTTTATCGCTGTTCCAAAGCTTGTACTCTTTTCCTCAAAAGCCATCGAGCAATGACTGGTTTCAGAGCTTAGAGTGCATAAGGTTCGTATGCACGCCTTGGCAAATAACATTCATGTATTTTGCAGGTTCGAAATCAACACTTGGACCTTCAGGTCGGAAATCATGCGTATGATTCGTGTAAGGTTTAAAGACAGTCGTCATACCATGAACAACCTTCCATGTTTTGTTGGCTTGTCTTTCCCCTCTTTCGTTTCCTTTGATGCGGTTCATTGTTGCATAGACACGCGAAGGTATATAGTGGTGATAGAGCTGGTAGAGGTCCAAAATGGGTCCCTGGGGCCCAATATATTTGAAGCGAGCGCCAAAATATAGCTCCAGCATCTTGCATGCATCCCTCAGAGTGAGGGACTTTTCCATCGTGGCCACGGAAAAGACAATACGTACGTTTCGTTGATCGAGTCTTCGGATGTCCTTGCGGAACGTCTCGTAGATGAGACGATTAGCGACCAGATCAACGGGTACGATGTCAAGCTTGGTTTCTGGTCGCCCGTCAATAACTCGAAGGGAACCAGTAGCGAAGCCCAGAACTAGGCCTCCGAATGCAGCCCGGCTGTCTATCCAGCCTGGTGATGGGTTCTGTATCGCAGCAGAAATGATACTTGGTCGAACGATGGTGATCGGAAGCGAACCCCTTGTCTCGCAGATCAGGTGTTCAGCCAAGCACTTTGATAGGCTGTAGATATTTGGATGGCCGGTGGCGGCAACGGCTTCCTCCTTTCCAAGAACCCCACTTCTCAATTCCGAGACGATTTGACTAGGGGGGAAAGGTAGTTGTACCAGACTCTCGTAGATTGGACCTTGTTGTGGTGGGGTCACGTAGGCGGTGCTCGTGATGACAAGCTGTTGGAGATTGCTGCAATTCTTGGCAAGGCCAACAATATTGTAGGAGCTATCTATGTTTGACGAAATAGCCTCTGGGACTGTGCTATCAAATTTGATGCAGGCGGCAGTATGGATGATGTGAGTGATCGTTTCGCAAATGAGCTCATATTGGGTGGCCTGGAGACCACAGTCAGGACTTGCTAAATCTCCTTCTATGACACGAATGGACCGTTTCCAATCTTTGGGTAGGGAGGCAAAACATGGTGAAGGTGCAACATGCTGCTCAAATCGTGCCTGGGCATCTAAAGGATCTTTCTTTCGCAAGAGAAGTATAACTTGACTGGTGGCGTGCCTTTCGCGAAGCCTGAGAAGTTCTTCGACAACTACTTTGCCTAGAAACCCTGTAGCTCCAGTGACAAGAATGGTGTTGTTAGTCTCACTGGACATAGCTGATCTCGTTACAGATGAAGACTTATGCCGGTTATGGTTGAGATTTAATTTCCTGAGAACTTCTTGGGCAATAAGGCAATAACAACCGCCAGACTTTTTTCGCTGTATTTAATACTGATAATAAGGCCTTCGCCCCCATTACGGGTCAGCTAAAAGTGGGCAGAGACCCGTCAAAGACGGTATACAATAAACGATTTTCACGTGTTAATTCACCTTGGAGTTAAACCGCAGTTTCAAGGATTCTTAAGTCCACTTGTCTCTGGTCAACTCGTGGTAAGCTCACCCTTCAGCACTTGAATTTTCAAAGTATACCAGGCGAACCCCTCTGAGCGACATGAACTGTCGTCTGAAGTGAGGATACCATGTCGTTTGGTGAAGCTGGACACTTGCGACAAAATTATTTTGACACCATGACAGGCACTCGAACCGAGCAGCAGAATGAGTTTGGCAGTGAATTCGAGGTACCGGGCTTTATAATATCCATCATGTGATTAAAAGCTTCGGAGCGACGGTGCAATACAAATGTAGATTTAGCCATGTATTTGGCGTCATTTTTCGGACTAGACCGTGCTAAGTATCGAGCTGAGAGGCCTTACAGACATGCACCCTTGATTAACTGGTCTTTTGTCGAAACGGTATATTTTTTGCGCAGTATACCTGTCGTTCCCAGTTAACGAATCCGAATGTGTCCTTCCACTTAAATCTTCCACCTCGTGCGTCCTGATGTACGTATCCACCACATATAACTACACCAACTACATCACCCATCATCATGTTCTCTATAAATAAAGCCATTGTGGCACTTAAAGGTCTCGGCGACCAGTCCTTCGCTGAGGAAGCGGAGCACTTTCACGCACTGGAGGTCCTCACACTGGCCAGCAGCAAAATCCAGACACCATGAGACATAGTCTGGCAACAATGCGGAGCTGAACCAGCTACTACTATGCGTCAGGATCCACGACTTCTTGACTGTATCGCTGATGCTCTATAGCCAGGCTATTCAAGACTCCTCATCGACGAGAGCATTGCCAACTCTGCCAAGCCTGTTGCGTGGGTAACGATGTCTGTTATCGCCATGATGGCCTGTCTATGTGCACGATTCGCCGTGCAAGTTTGATTTCAATATGGCGATATGAGAGATGTGTGACAGCCATAGTTTAGTGCGTCTTCTTGCTTATCGTGATTGTGCTATTGACTCTTTTGCAAACCCGGTTTTGAGTTTCATAAGTGAACCCCGGTCATTGATGTGAATACAGGTTTCATGGGGATTCAAAAAGGAGCTTAAGGTACCTTTTTTTCCCTTTTGACTCCTGCAAGTTCAACCTGACCTATTTGCTTTATCACTTATAGCTTCTAGAATACGTTCTAAATTGCTGGTTCTGGGAAACGCGTATTAATAATATTCCGTATAAACTTCATATTATTTGCTATTGAACCTTATATTAATACGTCCAGGCGCCTCCGATTCCTTGTTCGTACCGTTTGTTCTAGGCCGTAATGTTCTTCTCGAACCATTTCCCACTGTCGTCTTTGTTGGCTTTCGTTTCTTCTTGAAAGCCCTTGTCGGATTTTCTGTGCCACCAGCTGGTATTGTTCTATCTGCCGCACCATCATGATTCCTTTCGGCCATGGCAATTCCAAGTTCGACTGTTTGGGTGCAAACTGACTTGGTTGTAGGGTTTACAGGTGACGGCGGGGACTTCCTACTTCCGGAGTGTGAGTTTGAAAGACAGTCGGTCAGCTCGCAAAGCCGCGGAGGTGATATCTTATCGTTCTTCACGCCACCTATGATCCTAGCACGTTCTATATCATCAGGTCCCCAATTGATCTCTGCTCTCGATTTATTCGTTTCGAGCCAGACATCTTTCAATATATCGCTCACACGATTTATTAGAAGGTCTAGCTTCTTTATATTACGTCCCTGGGCGTTCCTGTCGCCCCGGGTCGCAGTGAAGCTTAGAAAGTCGGGCAAAGAGCGAACCGGCTTGTAACTCAACAGATTCGTGTAGTTATCCAGTCGAGTTTCAAGATTTCCCAGTTCCATTTGTAGTATTTGCTTTTCGTTTCTCAATATTTCAGCCTCACGATTATCTTTGTCCAAGAAAAGGCCTAATACCTTTTCTATTTGAGTGGTCAGCGTAGTGACGCTGGTATCTGAATCTAATAATCTGTTTCTATAGGTGTTCTCGGAGACGGTCGTTCTATCCTCTGTGACGGCATTTGTAATTGGTACTTCATTGTTGGGCGTGTTAACATAACGTCGACGCCGCTGTAGTACTCCTTGTAGGGTCTCTTCTCCAGTTTCCAAGTTCTTAGCCTCAATAAGTT
Organism: Fusarium newnesense; assembly: GCA_013184375.1. Lineage (NCBI taxonomy): Eukaryota > Fungi > Ascomycota > Sordariomycetes > Hypocreales > Nectriaceae > Fusarium > Fusarium newnesense. Next base: position 41,130 of record JABCJW010000021.1, read on the forward strand.
GCTCTGTAACGCCATTATTCCAGGTATTTTGGCCTCTTTCCAACTCGGTCACATTGTCTTTCGACAACACAGTTTCTTCAGGCTGCCCTATAATCCTTTTTGCTGGCTTTGGGATCTGATGAATGTTTTGAATATACGTCATGGCCATCTCTAGTTTCGAGGATAGTTCGGTCAGCTTTAAGGATTGCCTATCCCGCTGAGCTTGACAGGTTTTCAGATCTTCCTTTGCCGCGCGGTGATGCTCGGCCTGCTCCTTTATCCAGTTTATCAGTTGAGTATGTCCATTTTTGAAACTGATTTTTCTTTCCACATGTGTATTGACGTCTTCCTCAAGTTTACATAATATGGACTTCAGTCTGTCCCTTTCTTGCTGGACTCTCAAACGGTCCACTGCTTCCTCTCTCAAGTCTTTAATCTGTCGTTCTTTTCCTTCTATTGTCCGCTCAAATTTCTCCCTTAGTGTCTCTTGCTGGGATTGTAAGGTCTTCAGACTTTCTTCTGCAACGCGGTATTGCGTGACCTGGCTTTCTATCCAGGTCACAAGTTGATCATATTCGCCCTTGAACATGATTCGTTCTTCCCTTTGACTGTTCACAGCTTCCTGCACCTTGAGTAGTGTCGACTGCAGGGTGTCCCGTTCTGCTCGTATTAGTCCGTGTTCTAAACTCTGTTGTACACAGCGTTGATTAAGGTCATGAAGATCTGATTTCAACTTCTTAATGAGTAAGCTTTTTTCCGCCATCTTGTCTTTCATATTTTGGATTTCCACGTGGGACTCCGCGAGCCTTTGTGATTCTCCGAGACAATCTAAATGGCTTTCATTACCATCACCTCTATCTTTGCCTTTTTCTGCGGAATCGCAAAGTTTCGATTCATGAATGTTCTTTGCTGGGTCATTAGGGAAAGCTGACACGTCCATGCCATGTTGCTGTGATCCGCCGTCGGTGACCAGAGCCTCCATTGCTTCACTCAGGATGTTGTTATTTTCCTGTAGAAGGTGAATCTTTACTTCTGCCTCTTCTAGATTTCTCTGCAACCCTTCGACCTTCTGTGTTCTGCTTTCATCATCCGTAAGGAAAGGTCCTGCATGTTCTACATGTATTTCAGTCTGTCGCTTCGTCTCCGGCTCCCATGGAACTGTGCTATTACAATTTCCACATTCAAATTCCTCATTCAGCTCCTCGACCTTGTCTTGGCGCTTTTTCAAGCTCTCTATGATATAAGCTAAATCCTCGTTTGCTTGTGACAACATGCCATCCTTTTCCCTAAGTTGCCTTTCGAGACCGCCAATTTTCTGATTTCTTTCGGCTATTATGGCTTTCAGGTCATCTATATTGTCGTGCGTATTTTGAATCTTTAATTGGTCGTTTTTGAACCGTTCCCTAATGCAGTCTACCATTCCTTGCATTTTGGGTAGCGGGATCGTGGGCTCTACCCTCGCTTCCTCCTCCTCGTCTTCCCTCTCTTCTTTTCCATTTCGACCTTCTGAAAGTGCTGTAGATGTTTCTGTTCTGGTGATGGCCGCTTGTTTTTCCATACCGATGCCGGCGTCAAAACATGCCAGTAGCTCTTGAAATGCCGCGGCAGAGTAACGCACTTCTTCTTCCAGCTTTTCTATACTCGCTTTCTGCTCTTGTGATGTCGCTTTCATATGCTCTACTTCCTCTTTCATTCTTTCCATCGAGCTCTCAAGATCTCTGCAATGTAGCGTCAGGCGGGCCAAACACTCTTTTACAATAGGATAAAGAAATTTGATTTCTTCTCGTGGCAGATAGGTCATTTGGAACACATTGGCAGCCAACGCCCTCCATGGGTCGAAGTAGTCCACGAAAGCTTTGTGACCTTGGTGTTGAATCTTGGCCCAAATATCCATCCAGTACCTTATATAGGCGGCAAAACTTAAATTATGCAAACTAGGAAGAGGATCTAAGAACTCGAAAAAGTCCTTGTTATATTCAATGTCGAACTCCGATATTCCTTTCTCAATTCCCCGATACAGCTGTAGTCGCTGCTTCCAACAAGACACGCAATCCTTCTGCCCAGTGTTTGGATATTCGATGAAGATTCGTGTTTCTTTTCCACACCAGCTGTTCAGAAGAATGTGTCTGAGGGCGGTTCTCATCATCGTTGGTAATTTCTGTAGAACACATTCGGCTGATTCCTCGTCGCAGAATACAACGGCAAGCATTTGAGCGACCAGAAGATAATACGTATCGGCTTTATTTTCCACTACATTGGTGAACATGTCTGTGATCAAATCTATATCTTTGATTGAAAATTTCTGGAGCCAGGCAGCTTGGAGACTACGGTAAAGACTATGATCTTCGGATCTTGTTCTTGTCTGAGTTAGTGGATTTGGGTTTAGTGCCAGGCCATACGCTATTCGGTATGACCGTGGTGTTTGATTTATACGTCCTATATCTTTGAGTCAATCCATCCTTGACCTCGTGTGCCACTCGGGTGGCCTTACCGCGCGAAGCTGGATCACCTTTTTGACATCCTTGAAATTTTCTCATTTAGAAGTTCGAGGATCTTGAATGCTCTGATATTAAATGTATTGCGCGAATCATAACTACATTAAATACATGAAATCCTATACAGTATTGAGCACTTGCACCTTCCGGTCCAAAAAAAACATGGTCTTTGTTAGTCTGGGGTGGGGCCACCTGGGTACATGGCTCTACCTCATAAGCAGATGTTCTGTCAGAATTTGGCCGCCTTATACATGCGTAAGCAAATTCTGGCTTAGCGAATGAAGTACCTAGAAGTACCGCTGCTGCCTGGAGTTCTGGGGCGCGAATGTGGGGAAGTGGAGACAAGTTGACAGTGCGGGTCATAAGTACTGTCGCTTACATCAATCAGGTAAATACATCGAGATGCGCGCTCTTTATATTAGACAAGTGTGTACACAGTGTGGAAATTTACTCAAGAACAATATGTGGGACTTCGTTTATAAACGAGAGTTATTGTTAGAGAGGAAGGTGCAAGTGCTCAATACTGTAGTTTTCCTACTGACCTTGTTATAAGATATTTATAAAGTAATCTCACAGAGAAAGGTCCCTAGCGGAGAATCAGAACGCAATGTGGCCGTGATTAAAAATAGATTAAAGACATATGACTTTGAATAAGTATAGCATTCAATGCGGCATAGTTCACGTATCCACATAGCTACACTAATGCCTCATTCATAAATTGTAGTGCCCTGGGGACGGTATTCAGTGTCGGCTATAGTGCCCCATTAAACATTCGCATGATTCTCGAACTGGTCTTTACGCAGTTTAGATGATTATCACATTAGCTGTTCTAAGGCCAGTCATTTCTTCAAGGATAGCATGTAAACTATCCTATAATAACTTATTGTGACCCTCATGCATTATACCTAGAACTGTAGGTCAGTACTTTCGTGATAATAAAAATACGCAGGCTCATATATTATAGCGTTTTCGGCCAAAATCTGGAAAGCTCTCTGATGCATCAATACGGCCACTAAGTCACGCTGTCACGTATCCAGGAGATAGCAAGTTTATAAATGATGTCAAACCCGCCACCCTCACCTATAAGAAAGCCATAACCTTCAAACCAATTCTAAATCCCATAACGTCTCATCGCTTTGTTATCATAAGGACCCAAACCTACATCTATAATTAACAGCCCTATAGAACAGTGATTTGCACATTGAAAAGGCAAAACGTCAAATGAGCTCGATAGGACACCTGTATAATACTGGAGTGCAACATGTCCCTATCAGCTACTAACTACGCGTGATCGTCTTACAACTAAAAGCTCAGAACTAGCTAGCTCCGGATTGTTAAAGCGTACTTTCTAAATGTATATGTATTTAAGGCCTAGAGTCAAACCTAACTATAAAGCCAATGGATGAATTTTCGATAGTGGAGTTCAGTCTTGGTTTGGAGAATGGTGTGCTATATTGTGTATGAAATGTATGTACTCTGTCAGATTGACGAAGAGGGGGATGTAGACTATTATATACTAAAGCGTTTAGGACTACATCCTATGATATGGAAATGGCTTAATTAGATATATATAAACAGACTCTTGTCGCTGTGAGTTAATAGGAGTAACATTGAAATTCATTTACTTAAATGTCGTTTTCCCTGTCTATCCTTAGATTCCTTACCTACTAAATCAAGAAATATTAGGCAGAAGTGTAATGTAATGCTTAGTATACTGTGTAGACTATTTAATTTAATAGGATTTTCAACTATATACTGTTTTATAGATAGTTATTATTTATTGTTAACATACTTTTTATTTATTTTTTATAATA
>JABCJW010000022.1:0-16986 GCA_013184375.1 Fusarium newnesense
GAGGAGGAGGAGGAGGAAGATTTGAGTTGGGAAGTGGAGGGAAGATGGAGGAGAGTTTTGTAGTTGGAGCTTGAGGACAGGTAACGTACATCTACACCCACATCCACAGCCGCATGTACCGTACTGCAGAGAAAGCTACAGGAGGGTACAATGGTTTGAGAGAGGTTGGAGCCAACTAACAGCAGTCAACCCCACTCGGAGACAACTCCCGCTGAGTCTTGCGCGGGCCAAAGGTGGAGGGATGAGGGAATGCCCGGGGGGGTCCAACTTTCAATTGAACAAGTGTCCCTTTTGTTTGGTGGCACTGGACTTTCTCTCGATGATCAAGCACAAGCCCACAGCCCATACCGCTGGAGCACTCTGAAGAGAGGCACGGCCCCTCCAAAGCGGCGGAAAACTAGTGGGCTTCCTTACCGGGCTCTAAGCCCTATTAGGCCGTAGTGAGGGTCCGGGGCTACTTGTCATTGGGCGAAGCTGCCCTACAGGAAGCGCCAGAGCCCCTCAGCTGCTGTAGGGTCCCCAGGTCCACAGGGGCAGGACAACCGCCGCTGAACTGCTTATGGATGGATCATGGATTGTCAAAGAATGAGAGGGCGCTGAGGCATTGAATGTTGGTCCAATGTGATACAGATCTTTATAATTACCTACCTTAGTCAAAGGATCGTGTTTGAAACAGACTAGACATCTCACTATGAGAAAGTACCTTTTTTTTTTTTTTTTTTTTTGGCTTGCCATTGTTACTGTTTATGTTGGACTGTCACGTACACCACATTCCCATGAAAGTTGAAACTCTGATAATGACGGATTAGGGAAGTGCAAAGATAATTGCCCAATTAAGCTGCGATAGATACGGGATTTGATGCTCCGAAAGGCTCAGAACTCCTGGCCAAATGAGATGACATTTGGAGTAACATCTACAGATCAGCATCTGTTCAATGTGGCAACACCTTCGTCTCAGGCCAAAAGGCCACGTCTCTGTGACAGCCTGCCTACCTATAGGTACATACATACACAGCCCAGCCTTGCCAATATTGAACGTGACATGGATGGAGGGGTTGCTCACGGTGTGCCGTAGTTAAAATTAGAGGACTGGCATTCCATTATCTGTTTATTGATCGATATTCTTTTCCACGAATTATTAATCCAGCCTCTAAACCATATTTTTGGCCTAAGCCTTCTTCTCTCCTCTGACCAATCCCAATGGTCATAACATTCTAAGTTCTCAGGACTCTTGGACCTTATTCATACCCTGCCATTCACCTTCTAATCCACCAAATGCTCCGTAAAATGGATTCACCAATGCTAAGTCCAGCTCGTCAGCCTATTTGTATATAGTTGAGTCAAACTTTGACAAGTGGCAATATGTGATCCCCATGAGAAACAGAGACATGTCACAGGAATGAGGCGAAACATGATCCCGCTTTGCTCAGCTCATCGGCCCCACGGGACAGTCAGTTTACGGCCCCACCATAATACTTCCGTTCACATACCGGATAATACTCCTACCCAACTTTATCAAATACAGAATTATCAGCATCTCAGGTGGCAGTGATAATCAGCCAATACGCGGGTACCACTGATATAGGATTTTGGCTCCAAGTCAAGAAAAGTTCGACGAGTCCCCCGCTTTCAAAGTCGTAATCATGTTGGGTTCAATGCTATCTTTCTATGGCTTGACAGTGCTCAGTGCTCCGTGTATCATTATATCCGCCTCCTACTTTTCTACTTGCTGTGAGGTCCTCGAGGCTTAGGTGGTGCACGGTGATACTGTATCGGCCACTTGACATCAACATCCAGCTGATGAGCAGCACCGAGAACAAAGTCGGGCTCCCTGAGGAACTGTCTTGCAGCAAGCACAAGATCAGCCTTAGGATCCTCATTCTCCTGGACGAGTGAACGAGCAAAAGGACCATCTGTAATGTAACCAACAGTTCCAATCAGAAGCTCTTTTCCATCAGCATGGACGGCATCGCGGATCTTGCCTGCCAGGTCGGTCTGGACGGTTTGATGGACCTTGATCTTTTGCGCCTTCAAGTTGCCTCCACTGCTGATGTCGAGAACGTCGACTCCTACGACAGGAAGCTGTTTTGCGAGCTGAATACTGCTCTCGAGATCCCAGGAAGGCTCGTTATTCCATTCCATCCATTCGGTAGCAGAGATCCGCACCCAGACGGACATCTCTTCAGGAACAACAGCCCGAATAGCTTCAATGATCTCGAAGAGGAGACGAGTACGGTTCTCAAAGCTACCTCCGTACTGGTCTGTTCGTTTCTGAAATCATGTCAGTTGATGAACTATTCTCAGCGAGCATCAATACCACTTACGTTGGACAGAGGCGAGAGGAACTGATGCAAGAGGTAGCCGTGAGCTGCATGGATCTCAACGACATCAAAGCCAGCCTTGACGGCTCTTATAGCAGAGTCCTGCCATTTCTGCACAAGATGCTTGATCTCCTCGGTCGTCAGCTCGTGAGGTGTACCAAAGTCTTCAGCGAACGGGATAGCACTAGGGGCGACAATATCATCTGGCCAGCCGCCGACTTCTTTAGTTGCAAGTGCTTTGTTTACAGTACCGCCGATCCAAGGCGCAACTGTACTCGCTTTTCTGCCAGCCTGGAGGATATGTTAGCTTGGGAATGTTGAGGCTTCTCCTGAAATAATGAACTTACATGAGCGAGTTGGATGGCAGCCTTGGTGTTTTGGCTATGGATGAAGTCCGTGATACGCTTCAAAGGAACAATTTGACTATCCTCCCAGAGACCAGAGTCCTCAGGACTGATCCGACCACGAGGCTCAACAGCAGTGGCCTCAACAAAGACGAGACCAGCACCTTGAAGAGCGAACTGGCCGAGGTGAACAAGATGAAAATCTGTTAGATGGCCATCCTTGGCGGAGTAAGTACACATAGGAGAAACGACAAAGCGGTTCTGCAGCTCAACGCCACGAGTGCGGAGAGGCTTGAGCAGCGTCGGGGCCGAATCGGCCTTGAGCGGGGTTCCGGCCGGCGGCTCTTGGGCCGGGGTGAAGTAAGGAACCCCGGCGGCCGCCTTGTTCTCGATGTTTGTATTACCCATGGTTATACGTGCCCTTGAAGGGAAAACCGTGTTGTCTAGGTTGACAGGGTTGTCGACGTTGTGAGTATTTATGCTGAAGACGGATTTGTTCAAGGCTCTTGACCTGGTTGCAGAATCATGCGCCGTGTTGATGCAATTCCACTGGGTTCCAAGTATCCACCAAATCAACAGAGAATGATCACGGAATATAGACTCAATCCTGGGGGCTTGTCAGTCTTTATATATATGGAGGTAGAGCGTGGGAAGACATGGTATTTATCTAACCATCTTTCATTTTGATCCATTGACACCTCAATGGCCATCTTGCTTCGTGCCTAGCTCTCTACCATCGAGACGGTCATAGTTTGCTCAGCTAAGCGAACGATGACGTGCGAGCATAAATTTCGGCTTTACTAAAGTTATTGCAAGCATTATCGATCGGTTGTTCAACTGTGACATCCAGGGATCGTTTCCCTCTTGGGTTTCGAGTGTCCAATGTGCGAGCAAACGCTGAATAATCAAAACAGTTAGGCCGAGCCCCTCTTCTACGCCTTTGGCTGATAACGTTATCATTCCAAGTTCAAGCATTCGAGTCTCATACGACACATTTACAAGGCAGTTCTGGTTAACTCCTGTTCCTTCATAGTTGAACTTTTAGTCTCGATATCAAGGGAACAGAGTAAGAGGCTGCCCGAATCAATTAAGTCAGGGTTATTCCTATTAAATAATAACACTTGCCAGAATAAGTAAATGTCTTGATCTTTTGATTTTGCAACTCTTCGTATCATTTTCAGTGCAACTTGCTCTGAGTGATGCATATATTGCAGATATTCATAATTAGTCTTTAGTCAATCATCTATTCTTTCCGTCCCTCAAGACTGGCATCTCCGAGTATCTGCATCTTCACTTTAAGCACATGAAGTAGAACATACATATGGTATAGCCACGTAGCTAAATGTCTTGACACCGCATATATGTTCAGTTTCAAAGTTTTGATGCAATCATTGAACAATGATCAGCAACGCTACTTCGAAAACAATCTGGACAAAGTCAAATGCCTGGTGCGCCAGATGCAGGAACAAGCTCAATGATTATCAGACCCTTGAACAAGACGCCGTCATCGAGCGTCATGGCTACAGTTGCGGCCCGGGCCGATCTCACTCAAACGGCACATTATATGCATTACACATTATAGCAGGACCCGACAAATTTTTCAAAAATGATAAAATTTCTTTTTCTTTTGGTCTCTGTCGTATAAGACGGTAGACATCTTAGTCTATTGACATGCTCATGTTGTCAAAACTCATGACATGGTCTATACCTAGGCTGGCGATCTTAACCAGCACCCAAACAATCACAACCAAAACTCCGGATATCGCTCTTCTTCCAAGTTTATCGATGATATAATGACCAATTTCAGTCCTCGCAAAATTCCTTCAGAGGCATCTCAAGCAGCTCCCTGCCGTATTTCGACCACTTATTCCTGGTTTGTGGGCTTAAAGGTCCAGCGCTGGTTCTCAGTGCCCTGGGCGAAAGGAACACCGAGCTCGAATAGTCTGAGAACGACGTCGGAAAAGTCCTTGAAGAAGGCATCGTTATCCTTAGCGTACTTCTCGACCCAAGGCTTGAACTTCTTGTCCTCGATCAGGGCAATATCGCTAGGAAGCATCATCAGAGACTTGGTAGACTTGTCTTCGTACTGGGCAGGGCCATTCCACTTCTTCCACTGCCACTTCTCTTCGACAAGGAGGCGGAAGTAGTCGTTGGTCAGGACGGTAGGGGAGAAAGTCCAGGGACCTTCGTAGCCGGATCGGTCAGTGTGGCAGCGGCCAAGAGCGTGGGCGCCGGAGAGGGCGACAATCTCCTGGTCGTTGAAGCCCATACGGTAGAAAATGTCTCGGAGATGTCCAGAGCGCTTGGAGGCGTCGGGAAGACGTCCGTCGGGTGTGCAACCAGAGACATCACGATCAGAGCGACCAGGTCGGTAAGGAATGGCGGGGCCCAGCATCTCCTGGATAGCGCAAACACCAGCAAGGATCCAGAGATCAGAGTAGGTGATCCAAGGGAACTTCTCCTTCACGGGTTCGAGGAAGTTGCGAGCAGCAGCCAGACCAGCGTTGGCGCCGTGGTCAGCCTCGGGGGCGAATCGCATGGTGGCACCGTTGCTGCCACCAGTGCCAGTCTCCTTGTCGTAGGTACCGCTAGCGTGCCAAGCGAGACGTACGAGAACGGGGCCGTAGCTGCCGTCATCATAGTCATCCTTCTCCTCCAGGCGAGCAGCAATCTCGTTGTAAACCTTCTGATAGTCGTCCTTGGTAGGGTTGAAAACCTTGGGAGTAGCGGAAGAAACGCCGTTGGCGTAGAAGTAGTAACCAGCACCACCAGCGACAGCGGCACCGGTTAACCACACCCAGGCGGATGAGGACTTCTGTGCGGACTCAGAAGAATAGTATCGGCGACCCTGCTGGCGGATGACCTGTCTGGGAGCAATGGCGAAGCCGTTGCGAGTGGCGCGAGTGGCAGCGCGGGCGAATTGTCGGGTAGCGGAGGCCATCTTTGTGAGCAAACGTTAGTTACAAGTTGAAAAGACAGTGTTGAGTGTGCTTTTTATCGAGGCGGCCAAGGGGGAGCAAGCTTGTCTTAGTACTGTAGTGCTCAAGTTTGAACGAACCTTGTATGTGTAAGATTACAAAGTGGTAAGACGCTTTGGAAATGTGACTCCAAGGAATTGTAAAGAGAGGATGAAAGAGGAAGAAGAAAGGGCCAAGATGAGAAGGTCTGTGGCATCTATTAAGAAGGGATGCGTCGGTTGAAGTGGCGGGAAGCCGAGGGCGAAACGGGGACCTGCCGTGTCAGTGCCAGGAAGTCAGGTAGTCCCGACCCTGACTGATAACCTCTGCCGGGGACACGATTCATGGAAGGTTGCCGAACGGGGCAAGCAGCTTCTGTCTCAAGCCCAAGCCTTTCTCCATCTCCGTGCCGGGGTGTGTCGAATCTTTGACATGTACGTGTTCCGAGATCGGGGGAGGTCATGATGGAATTGCTGCTATACTGAGGTACTGGTTTGAAGAACCCTTCCTCCAGATATCACTGCCATTGATGTACCACAAATTGATTCCTAACATCACCCTCAACTTCCCCAGGTACTCTCGCCTCGGAGCTGTACCCGGCTTCCTGGACCGGCGCGATGTCTTGAAATTGAACCTCAACAATTGGCCAATTTGATATATCAGCCCCATTTCTGTTATCAAACCTGGCGGGGATGACGCTCTTATGGACCGGGTGGAGTCGGTGGAGATCCTTGGTAATGAAGATTCTCTCGCATCTGAGAGGTTGCTAATACTGAGGCCTGTCGAAGGACAGCAGGGGTCATTCTCTGAAGCATTCAGTGTTATGCCCGCTTATGATTTAGCAACACTTCAACATGAGGCTCATGAGACAAGTCGTCTAAAAATGTGTCAGACCAAAAAGGGGACACCCTCTTGGCTGTGAGCCACGAGGCGACCAACCATCAGAGTTCAGCTAGTCGAATTTGGAGAGACAAGAGAAATTTTCTGATGGATTGGGACCCTGAAAGTAACACTCCATTACAGAATCCCAACGCCTCATCAGCTAACGCATAGAGATCATCAGTTAGCATGGCGTGGCACCCGAATCGAAACGGGGCGTCCGTCTCCGATTGTTTCAACATCTATCATGGCACCAAGGATCAGATCAGAATGTCGTTACGGAGCAATACCTTTGATTGGATTGTTCTCCATGAATGGAAATCTTTAATGTCGAAAGAAGATTTGTCATATATTGCTTTTAGGTACAAGCGCAGCAATGCCCTCCACAAGCGGGTACTTATGGAATCTTTTCTCAACAACAGGGGTTTACCCCAAAGATTCCAAATCGCTTCTCGCATGTGATTTCGTCATATCAGCTTATTCTGAACTCTTTAGTCTAGGTAATCTTACTGTGTGACAGCCACCTTTAAGCTACAGTCATATTCTCATACAACCGCACATGTCTGATCACACGAATACATCCAATCTCTTTGACCCCTGCTCTACTCTCCAAGGGATCATCTACAAACTCATGTGTTTCCCATTTTCCTAGACTTGCATACTCTGTACCTACCTACTAGGGGAGATTAGTAGCCATGATTGTAATCTCATCGAATGATTGAACATCCCGAATCCCGGAGACAAACTTTCTCCGACAATCCTCCGGTGGAGACAGAACATTTATATCATGGAAGTTGGGCGAGTGCTGCCAATGGCTTCTTCTAATAAGAGACTAATGCAAGTGCTCCTTACCCCACAAGATCTGGACCAGACACCAATTCAATGTTCCACTCAACAACAGCTTCATGCTCAAGGATATATATAGTTTCGTCTACAACTTGTGATATGTCGTCAAGAATAATTCTCTGCCCACCAAATTAAGGCAACTTCCAACTTTCAAGACTCAGCAATATGCTGAATAGCCGTACCTTATCCTCCAGGTTCATCCAAGCCACATCTGCTATTGTATATGCAGGGGCGCCGTTTCGTTTATAGTACAACTCGAGTGCCCCACAACTTGATTAAGTCCTTCTGGATACCAGCGCCTCGAACACCTTTCACGTCCAGTTCAGTCCATCATATTTTTCATCCTCAGTTGAAGTCTGCGTTGCCCTGCGCATCAGCGTCTGGTTCACCATGAGCCTCGTAGAAGTGAGAGTATTGGGCCTCGGCCCTCTGCTTGCTAGCCTCGTCCAGCTCTCCCTTTGCAGCCCCATTCTCCTTGCCGCTGCCTGTAGAGAGTTTGGCGACCGAAGGTGGCCTTTAGATTGTTAGTTTGTATTCAATAGCATCGGAAGGCACATCAACTTACCCAAAGATTTCTCTATCGATTTGCAAGAATACCTTCATGGCATTCTTGTCGCCTCTCTCGACCAAGTACGTGAGATATACTTGGGTCAAGTCCTTCTTGACTGATGGGGAGAGTAGGCTTCGTTCTCGAAGCTCGTCGAATACTTTCTTCATGCGCTCACTGTGTTGAGCTTCATTCTCGGCGCTCGTAGGCTGATCCAACTCAAACTTGAACCATCGATCCCAGAATAACCTGCTGTCCGCACACCACTGTACGTTCTTCACAAAAACCCCGCGAGCCTCTTCCACCGACCCCTTGGCTTTCAAGAGCAACAGAGCCCATTCTGCAACCAAAGCAGCCTTGGTGTATACGTCTACCGTAGCAGAGTCGATCTGGCCCTTAAACACCTGAATAGCAGCGTCAAGGCCGTTCTGTCGTCGCTGAACATTGGCCCATGACACAATGACCTCGACGCAGTCTGGTAGCTTCAGAAGGATTGCCTCATGGATGTCAAGAGCAACGTCAACTCGGCCAGCACTTTCTTCGAAGTAAGCCCATTGCAGTCTAATGCCTGGGCGACTAACAGGCACGAACATCGTCGAAGCACGGGCATAGATGTTGCGAACTTCCTCTTGCTTGCCTTCCTGGCCACTCATCCACCGGGCATATCGGAACCAGAGGTCATCGTAATAAGCGCATGTGACAAGACATCGCTCATACAAAGCGACGATTCGTGTAAAATCACCTTCGGCTTCCTCGAAATCCAGGTATTTGCGCCAGTTTACCAACTCCTTGTGTTCCAAAGCGGTAACGTGAAAGTAGGGTCTTTTAATCTCCGATTCGTAGGTCCAGCGCTTCGATACCTCAGTTTGCGTCGCTGTGAAAATTTCGTAGTACATGGCATCGATCTTTGCACGAACATCGCGCTCAATCTCTAGCTCAGCCTTAGGACCGCCACCATAAGCAATTGTTTCAGCCTCGACCTCCGCCCTGAAACGTGAGAGATCCTCGGCAGACACCACCTCTGTGATGGGTTGATTGTGCGATAGCGATCGAAATCTCTCGTAGTAACGTGCATACTGGTGCATTGGTATGCGGATGATTCGTGCATGGATGGCGTAAATTTTGTCTTGTGCTTCCTGACGCTCCTCGTACTCAATGTACTTGTCCCAGAAAGGATGGGCAAGAAAATCAAGTCCCACAAAGGCTGATCCTCGCTCAAAGAGTCTAGAGAAAATGGTTAGCAAGTGAGCTCATTGCGGAAGGGATAACTCAGAGGAAAGGGTGGAGAGGCTTAATACAGAGGGGAAGATGGTTGTGCGAGTGAGTAGCAAAACCGATATCATGTTCTACCGAGCGGGTGCGGGTGACGTGTAACGCAGGGACGACTTTGGAGTTTAGAACGAGCACGGATTGAGCATCAACAGAGCCTGGTAGGGAGCGTGAGAAAGCGTCCCGGCTAAAGGGGCTATCGCAGGCATATCTCACCATCAGACACTTTTGATAGTAGAGTGTAGAGCCCTCGCGGATATGTCGACCGAGACCACTTAGGTCAAGCGGGAATACTGCGCCAGAAGGCATGTTAAGGGAAGGGGAAGGAAACCATCCAAATGGAACTTACTCTCTGACGAGGTGTGGGTCATGGGTTGTCTCCATCTTGAAGGAGCAGTAGTCCGTCCACAAGTCGACAGAATTGGTGATGCTCGCGCATCCTCTCTCGTATACCTATGACACTATGTCAGCCGTTTCACAGGCAACGTCTGGAGTGTACTGACCATCTCAGCAGACTCGGGGCCGGCAATGTTGAACTCCATGTCGGCATATTTCTTCCAATAGCCAAAGAGTAGAGGAAATTTAATGAGGAATCTGTCGTAGGCATCGCGGAAGGTTGCTAGTGCTTGAGGACTTGAGTTGCGATTCAAGCCACCCTCCAATGTCTCACAAGCTTTGATGAGGTTCTCCCAGTGCTCGAAGTTATCGGGGTCGGACTCCTGTTAGTACGTCAAACCGTCAGTATTCAAGGTCGAGTTTATGAAAGAAGAGAATAAGATAAAGGCGAAAGCTTACCACCTCAGCATTGTGCTTGCGCACAGTTGCGTACTCCTCATCGGAGCCGAAATGACCAAAGTCGCTCATGACGTTAGACTGTTTAGTGCTTCGTCTCCCAGAATCGTGCAATTTAATTGATATTAGGAAATTAGCGATAAATATTCGATCTCGCTGTGCGGGTTTGAAGCTGAGAAGTTTGTAGATAGGAGATGACGCTTGAGGCTCACGTCTGTCGCGAAAGGCAGGGGCTGGTAGTTCGCGCCGCAGACAGGTTCTTTTTTTTAGGTACTTTCTGGGTTAGTCACTGGCCAAAGAACCTCCAATGCACGTGCTCACGTCAAGACGCGCAAAATAGTCGTAAATTGGTGCTACCAAGGAATTTGATGCAAGCAGGTCTGTACTTGTCTAGCAAGTCTCCGCAATGGACATGGATCTTCAGATTCAGTCCGGGCCAACAATTTGCCGTTCTCAGGATGACTCAGCGTCAACGAAAGCTTGCGGATATTTCTGGCGAAGCGGTGCAGGAGAAGAGTTCTTCTTTTTTTCTCTATCTTAAAATGGGCTTATGATGATTCTCACATAAACATATGATAGGAAGAGAATGAACGCTCTCTTTTAGAGAGCATGATCTCAATTTCGAATCTGAAGCTCCCTTATTTTTTTTGTTTCTATTGTTGCGCGACGGTCTCCGATTCTTGGACAAGATCATATTTAATCTTGTGTCTCGTAATAAGATCGCACGCATATCACGGAGCTTGCGCATGTCTTAGGGGGCCACCTTGTTCTTTGAAATACTCACATCTTGGTGTTATTATATGGCCAGTATTCAACGAGCTGGGCTGTCTGTTCGGAAGTGTTCCTTGGTGTCTTTCGAATCTTCTTTGGCATGGCAACTCTTGTCTCCAAGCCAAATTAAGCACTTTGGCGGGTATATTCGAAGCTTGCTGGTCCGGCGAGAATTCATGGCAAAGTCTCGTGGCCTGATATGATATTCTATTTCGACCGACCCTATGACTTGCCAAAGGTTGATGTCTTGTTTTAACATTGATAGCAAAAAGTCTATCAAATTGGAGGTATGATAGATCCACAGAAATACATTGATTGGTCTTGACCCGTAAGTTAAAAATAAATGCGCAAACTTCGCGCTCTTGACTTTATCCAAGAGTCTCTCTCCCAGTGCATCATGGACGATGGGTCTGCATGATAATAATGTATTGTGTTCAAATGCTTCATTTTAAAGCTCAAAGATCCAGCGTTTGGCTATCCGTAGATGCCACTGGTGGGGCTTCGTCCACTGGCTATTAGCAGTCAGGGGTCTCTCATCATGGTACCTCAGCTGAGAAACGTCATTTGTAGAGCGTCCAGTTCAAACCAGCGCCTCTTACATTTGTCTAACGCCCAAAGCTCAAAACTTCATCCAAGCATTGGCTGAACCCTACAGAGCCCAACTACGCCCGCCCGAAAGTCTCTTGTCTTTAACATTCATCTTACGTGCGTCCAATCGATCATGGGTCAAAAGAAATATTGAAATCATTTCGCAATCGCAAGCGCAATCCTATCTTGGACACGTTGAACCTTGTATCCTCTATTCATTCCATGTTATCCTACTGAACAACACACGATGGAATATTCCTCAGGGGCCTATTCTTCTCAGGCTCCCTCTCCCGAAAAATCATGCGAGCTCTATATACGCGACTATCCTCATCGATCCATCGCCATTGTTTCAACCTCACATACTCTGATTCTTCGATATACCACCTCCACCAGCGAAGCCATCGCGAACGGCTCGCTTACATCCTTAGCTACGTCCACGAGGAGCCGCGGAAACCCCGGTGAAGCCTTGGTATCGAAATGCATGGTCGAGTTCGCACCTGTGTCGAGGCATTTACTGCAGGACTATCGCCGTCTGACACATCGACCGATATACGGGACGCTAGGGTTGATCACAGTCAACAGCGAGGTCTTCCTATCTGTCATTACGCATGCAACACGTGCTGCCACCTTGCGGCCCGGCGAGACTGTTGAACGTATAAATGGAGTATCGTTCTACTGTCTGAGCAGCGCCGACTACGACGATGTTGTTCCTCTCGAATCACTTGATCCGGAGTTTTCGGATTCTGCATCGGTGCAGTCTGCTCCCTATGGACAAGGCCTTGGTCGAAGAGAAGTTGCCATGGAGCACCCATGTCATGAGCTTCGCAACCTACTAAGCAACGGAACATTTTATTACAGTACAGATTTCGATCTCACAAACCGGCTTCAAGACAGGTTCGTTGTTATCTGACCTTGTGCAGCGTTAGACTAACAAGAAATAGGCCAATCAATTCCAACTCGTTCGAAATCGACAACTTCGACGATGGGTTTCTCTGGAACTCGTTCATGATCAGTCCTCTTGTCCAGTTTCGTTCTCGTCTCATGCCTCATGAACGAGCTGCACTTGATTCGTCGCGAATACTGACATCAGCAATTCGTGGTTTCTGTAAGACCATGACAATTCCGCTAAGCTCTTCGCCCTTGAAGAATGTCAAGTCAGGGATGCCTTCTTTTATGACTCTCATATCTCGTCTATCCTGTCGCAGAGCTGGAACTCGCTTCAACTCCCGGGGTATTGATGATGATGGGCATGTGGCAAACTTTGTCGAAACTGAAACCACTTTCTGGAGCCCGGCGGGAACCATGTTCTCCTATGCTCAAGTGCGCGGATCAGTACCTGTGTTTTGGGAGCAAGCAGCCGACCTTATTCCAGGTCGGCAGAAGATCACAGTCACCAGATCTCCCGACGGGACACAGCCGGCCTTCAACAAACATTTTGAGGAGCTCGAGCAATCGTACGGAGCTGTCCATGTCATCAATCTTCTTAGTGAGACAAAGCCTGGCGAGGTTGAGCTCAGTACACTCTACCATAATGGTATCAAACACTGTCCATTAAGTCGTGCTGGACCAGACGGGTCTTCGGACCATGCTCTCTTGCGAGAAACCAATTACGATTTCCACGCAGAAACAAAAGGGCCAGCAGGATATGAGGCTGCCCGAGATATCCGCCGCTATATTGAGGACTCCACCGACGGTTTTGCGTACTTTCTTGCGGAGGAGACAAGCGAACCGAGATACGACCATGATGGCTCTGGACAAGCTCGTATGGTGGTTGTACTTCAGCAGGAGGGTGTCTTCCGAACCAATTGTCTGGATTGTCTTGATCGAACTAATCTTGTGCAGACCATGATCTCACAGATGGCAGTTGAGGCCTTTCTTGGACATCGGGGTGAATTTGCTGCCTCTGACTTCTGGATGAGACATTCCAGCCTCTGGGCAGACAACGGCGACTCTTTATCCAAAACCTATGCTGGGACAGGCGCACTCAAGTCATCTTTTACACGTCATGGAAAGATGTCTCTTGCAGGGGCTGTGGCTGACGTACGAAAGTCTGTCCAGCGTATCTATCACAACAACTTCCTTGACCCATCTCGTCAAATCACTATTGACATGCTTTTGGGTCGCCTCGTTGGGCAAGCACCGGTTCTTCTGTTCGATCCCATCAGCGATTTCGTGTCAACAGAACTGTCCAAAAGGAATAGCGAGTTCACGTCATACAATAGCATCACCATATGGGTTGGCACGTTCAACCTTAATGGCCGTACCGAAGGCGTTAATGATGATCTTGGCCCTTGGTTATTCCCAGAGACCTTGGGAGATGCCCAGCCGGACATTTATGTCGTTGGTTTTCAAGAAATTGTAGAGCTCAGTCCGCAGCAAATCATGAACAGCGACCCATCCCGGAAGAACCTATGGGAGCAGGCCGTGAAGCGCAATCTTAACGATCGACAAAAGCGGTTAGGGGGCGAGAGGTATGTGTTGTTACGGAGCGGGCAGCTGGTTGGAGCAGCACTCTGCATTTTTGTGAAGACGTCCAGTCTGGCCAACATTAAGAACGTGGAGGGTAGCGTGAAAAAGACTGGCATGTCTGGCATGGCTGGAAACAAGGGTGCTGTGGCGATCCGATTCGACTATGCCAACACTCATATATGTTTTGTCACGGCACATCTGGCTGCAGGCTTTTCAAACTACGATGAACGCAACCGCGATTATGCAACAATCCATCACGGTTTACGCTTCCAACGGAACCGGGGAATCGATGATCATGGTAAGTGCTCTTGGTACTGCGTTCGCTGAAGCCACATATACTGACAAAAACAGACGCCGTCATCTGGTTGGGCGACTTCAACTATCGCATTGGCCTCAACTTGGAAACTGCGCGTGCATTAGTGAAGAAGCGTGACTTTGAGACGCTATATGAGAATGATCAGCTCAATTTGCAGATGGTAGCTGGATTATCGTTCCCCTTTTATTCTGAAGCTCGCATCACGTTCCCTCCGACCTACAAGTTTGACATAGGAACCGATGACTATGATACCTCGTAAGTGCACTTTCATGTATCGGTGCTTCTATTCACGAATTCTGACGAGTTTACAGCGAGAAAGCTCGCATTCCTGCGTGGACGGATCGTATTCTCAGGAAGGGTTCCAATCTCAGACAGATCTTGTATAACTCGGCACCTCTCAAATTCTCAGATCACCGACCTGTCCACGCTGCCTTCGAATGCAGGGTGAGCATCGTGGATGAGCAGCTGCGAGAAAAGAT
Source organism: Fusarium newnesense (assembly GCA_013184375.1). Classification (NCBI taxonomy): domain Eukaryota; kingdom Fungi; phylum Ascomycota; class Sordariomycetes; order Hypocreales; family Nectriaceae; genus Fusarium; species Fusarium newnesense. The sequence goes on from JABCJW010000022.1 coordinate 14,579, forward strand.
CAGTAAGGAGTTGTATCAACGTCGAAAAGCCGATGTCGGAGACGCAACCGCTCATCTTGGCACTGGCGAGGACAGCGATGATGAAGATCTCATTGGCTATGATTCTATCGAGCCTGGGCTTCCTCCCGCAAGTTCGGATCGCCAGAAGTGGTGGCTCGACAACAAGCAGCCCGCTCGTGCCGCGGTACCTGTGCCCAAACCCAGAAACGGGCAAGCCATAGGGCTCAATCCCAATCGTCCTTCAAATCCTTTTGGCCTTACGGAAGAGCCGGACTGGATCTCTATTCCGAGATCGTCGTCAAAGGCATCTTTGTCTAGCATGTCAAGTTCACCATTTGAAAAAGTTAACTTGCCTAATGTCATGGCATCAGGGTCGAGTATTCAGCCTCGAAAGCTGCCACCACCATATGACCCATCAGCATTGCCAGCTAAGGTCGGGCGCATGAATCTTCTAGATGACCATGCTCCTATGGGCCATGTCGAGACGCCACCTCCGCCACCACCTCCGCGACGAGGAACATCAGGAGTAGCGGCAATGGGACAGACACCACCGAGCAACGGGTTTGGTCTTAATAGGGTGCACACTCAACCGCTGCCTCCGCCTCTTCGGCCTACATCAGCAGCTTCTCATGCTTCCCAGTTCTCGCAGAACAGCAAGGCTGGGAAACCTGCGCCACCAGTAGCAAAGAAGCCTGCACATCTGACCACGACATCGCCAAGCTCAAGCCCAGCACTGAGCCAGAGTGCCATGGAAGACGACTTTCGGCCACCGCTGCCAACAAGAGCTAACACCGGAGGTCTTACGGGAAGCCCTCACTCACAGGGCATCGGAGCCGCTGCACGGAAGCCCGTAGCACCTCCGAAGACTGGCATGACCGGAGCGGTAGGGCTGCCCGGTATGACGGGCGGAGTGCCATCCCGCCGGGCAGCGCCGCCAGTGCAGCCCAAGCCGCAGTTGCCACAACAGAACCAAAACCAGCATCAACGACAAGGGTCTACGGATCTATTGGGATCTCTGGGTGAAGGTCAAGAAGTAGGAGGATGGGAAACGTTGAAGCCGAGCACAAGAGCATAGAAAAAGTGAGTTGGTTTGCGGGTATAGGTTAGTTTAGTACTTGGATGTGAGGCGTTTGGAAGCGTATTGGTGGGCTTGAATCACTTGGGGAGGTGTGTCTTGGGACTTGGCTTGGATTATGGCTATGGTTATGCCTTTAGTATAAGAGTAAAAAGTACAAACACGGTTTGGTTATCATCTCGGAGATTCGCCGGCTGATGTTGTTGTTTCTGATGGTGTTTATGTTTCACAACATGTGAGCCAACAACTGAATCATGTGTCACCCAATTCGTCTAACCACGAGTCGGTCAAGAAAAGCCCCTAGGATCAGAGGAGCGGCATGTTTCGGAGGTGATTTTTATAGATGGCTATCGCCAAGACGCACCTAATTTAATTGTGCCTCTCGTCGGGTGATACATTACTGTGGCGGCCACTTGAATCAAAGCTGTGAGGTGTTAGACTGTAGTTGTAATGTAAATTGTAAAATTGCTACCCTGGAGGTGGAGGGATTTATTGTGTCTAGGCCTCATGACCAAGCCAAGCCCCACAGAATGGAGGAGACCTCCAATGAAATAATTATCGGTATCTGGCGGGCGTGAAGGTGCTGATCTGATTGTTTTGTCAGAAATACTCTGGTGACTATTTGGGCTTAACGTTAACTGGTGTTGAGTTCGGCACGAACCTTTGGTCCCCGTCACCGACACTTTCAATATCTAGGTACAGTATCCACAGTTCAGTTGAGGTGACCTGAGCCTACAGTACCTAGCATCACCGAGGCTGCAGCGCTCCATGCACTGCATGGTAGTAAAGAGGTGCATGCAGGACGGACATGGTAGTGCTCCATGGCTGCCGTAGGTTACCGTTCACGCTGCACTCTCTCAGTCTCTCTTCCCTGTCGTGAGCACGAGACCTTGGATGATCTAGACCAATGCTGATCATTTTATCAATCATATCACACCCTTGTACTCGACCTTTGGACCTTGCAAAAACCACTCTCTTCCTTCGTCTCTTCATCTCTTCGTCTCCTCTTCCTCCACCTCTGATGCTCTCCTGGGATACCTTCAATTCCAATCCTAGTCCTCGATACGTCAAAGAACAACTCTAAGACCTACAACTATCGTACCTACCTAGGTATTTAACCTAATTCATTTTTGGCCCGCGCTCAGAAACCCGCCCCCCCCATCGAAGCCAAAGAGATCGTCCCCGGTCCGTGATTCCCTTAGCTCCAATCACTTTTGAACCGAACCTACCTTGCTTGATCTCGCCTTGCCTCTTTTATTTCTAAACCTTGATCGCAATTTCTCCTTTTCCCTTCGCACAGAGAGAACCTCCAGTCTTGTTTGCCTTTCCTTTC